>JAODVP010063156.1:0-14311 GCA_025400035.1 Tetradonia laticeps
ATAATGTTAGAAATTTTTCTTTTGAATTGTCGCTGGGTTATCTTGTAACAGAACTTATATTACGCATTTCGCAATTGTAATATATTATTAATTTTAAAATAAATACATTATACCATTACTATCTAACGTCATTCACAAAATATTCTACAAATTTTTCTGAATCTAATCATTTTGGCTGATCCGACGCAGATCAGTCGTTCCCTTAAAATGAACGACGTGTAATTAGTAGCACAGCAGACTAACTTAGAACTCGTCAGAAGTAGCAATAATGGAAACTTTTTGGAAGTGATTCAGTTATTATTCGACCTGCTAATATCTAAGTTATTGAGTACTCATCTTTATTAGTATGTATTATATTGCAACCAAATATAAAGCTTGTAAAAGAATTTCTGAGAATGTACTGGCACCGATAAAAGCAACTGCAGAGACAGGGTCATAACCAAGGGAGGGCAAAGTACTGGTGAGCCCTACTTTAAATCATTGGATCTACTTTGAAAAATGCAATTGTTAAATAACACGTTCCTTTCGAAATGCTACAGCCCTACTTATAGGTCTATAGGTCGTATAGGTGTACGAGCCTGTGTAGAGGCTAGGCGATGCTGTTGTTATACCTGGAAAATATTCAGGAATACATAGTGCCCAACAAGATAAGAATTCTTGTTTTGAGGAAAACAACTGTTCTTAACTCACGAAATTTCAAGTTCTAGAAATAGACTTTATAATTTTAAAATTCTTATAATTGTTATAAATTTGATATTTAAAGAAAAATCTTGTTTGCAATTTTTCGTAGGAATTCGCACATTTCAATGCAACAAATATGTGTGAACAAATCAGAATTCTCATATTGAGATTCTATGAGAATGCAGAATTCGGGAAGGGATATTTTAGATGGCTGAACTAGAAATGTATCTATGCTTGTCTTTTGAAAATAGGTGATGACAATCATCTCTCAGTAGCTGCAAAATTTGATGACCTAACGTCGTCTTATAGATCATTCCATTACAGTGTTGCTGGGGGTCAACTAATCTGCGAATTTACACGTATTTTTATGAATGCAACCTTTTGTTTCACGTGTTTCTACTTTAAAACATTTAAACAAACGCTCTGGACGTGTTAAGTTGCTGAAAATTAACTAATTGTGGTTTTGTAAAAGCGTTAAGATAAAAAATTTATATTAAGCAAAATATAGGCATGTAACGTTTACGTGAAATAAATAATAGAAGTTTATTGTTTCAATTCTGTCTGTGCTTTCTAGAAAAGCAATAGCGTTCACCCGTGCCCCTTTGCATGAATCCGCCTACTATGTTTCTATCAGGAAATATTGACAGCTCATGTATGTGAATACGAGTGAGATATGGAAAAGGACAGCATGATTATATTCTAGTCATAGAAGTTCTATGCACGATCGCATGCGTTCGCGTGCGTTCGCTAAGTGTATACGCACCATAATTGCATTGATTGACCACCAGACAGCTGATTGTCAGTTTACCGCGCTGTCGGATGTCAAGGAATGATTTCGTCAATTAGGAGCATTTGCGCATATTGTTGAATATAATAAATTTCATAGTGAAACGAGTTCGCCTACGGGAGCGGCAATATGGCCTTCCACCCTAGGCGGTAAGTACCTACGCTATGGCAGTCATTGATTTGCATCCAAAGGACAATCATGACTAATATGGTAACTTTTAAATCATAAATGTCATTAAATAAATATTTTGTTATCAACTTGAACAGTACGTAATCTTGCTGAACAATTAAACTAAAGCTTAACGTGCTTACTACGGTATAATGCTTGTTTAATAATAGGCGACAAAACGAGGCGGGCATCAACATGTAGAAAACTGCAAAGCACGCAAGGAGAACATGGCACATCTGTAAACATATCATGAATCTTCAAATATTTTGCGGTGTTGCATCATTTTGTGTAATTAATTATATTATTACGCCATTAAATTGCGCAAAATATCAGACTAGATCTGATGATAAACTACCCGTCATCCATCACTATAAACTTTCCGCAGTAAATGATTTATTCTATGAAATACATTACATTTTTTTTTCTATAGTTGATACACTATTTCTCTAATATCAAGCATGCCGTAGTGTGCGCATTATCAATTATCCAACACGCGCATTTTTTATTAGGGTTGTAATGGCAACGTCAATAACTCAAGACTGTTGCAACCAATCACCCACCATTGTTATATACGAATTAATTGCACTACTCATGACAACAAAGATATGATATGTGGATATTTGAGTAAATTCAGATTTATTTAAAAATATTTGCATTTTTGTTGATATTTCCTTCGAATTGGCAAAATGGTATACCAATACGAGGAAACACCTTAAGGTATCACTCTATTTCGAGCTAAACGCGGAGGGGAGTTGGTGCTTAAAAGCACTCAAAATCCCCTCACACTTTTATATACTATATTTTTATTTATATTACTATACTTGCGAGATACTGTAGATCCTGAATTCACTACACCTAGGAATGAATCTACAACATACCTGTTCAATGTAACAGGGCCATTTAACAGTAACATGTTCTTGATAAGTATAGAATTAATGATGATTAATGACTCGTCTATCTCAAATAGTTTCAGATTGCTTGCTAGGTATTTTCCATGAATATTTATTGATATATTACATTACTACTATCTAGCCGCATTTGAAATATGAAAAATTATCTAGAATGTTGACCCTGGAATACAGAATAAAATTGAGTTGTTTTCAGTCTTGTATAAGCAGTGTAGTCAGTAACAGCGCTTAACTACGAAGCGTATTAAACTTGTATTATTAGATTTATACGTAGTATTAGCTGCATTTAACTGAATATATTACATAAGTTAATGATATTTGTGTGTTATAAGCCGTTAATGACTTAATTGTATCTTATAAACAATTTTTCATAATCATAATGGAAATTACGTTCAATGGGAAGCGAGCGCTTGTCACCGGCGCCAGTCAAGGTCAGTAGTGTAATCTTATTTTGGAGAAACCTATGTCAAATAATACTCATATTTTCTCGAAGGTATCGGGCGTGACATTGCTTTGCAACTTGCGAGATGTGGGGCAAAGGTTGTTGCAATTGCGAGGCAAAAAGAACTGCTAGGTTAGTAACTCCTCCAACTATCCAAATCAGCTTGTGCTATGGTGAAGTAGAAGGAGTATGTCTTCCTTCATCTACAAATTATATTCCATTTATCATAACATGTATATAGCTACAGGTTATATATATCTTACATTAATTTTTCAGAAAAACTGAAGGCTGAACATGCGAACATCGAAATCGCCGTTTGCGATTGTTCGAACTGGAGTCAAAGTGAAGAAGTCCTGAATTCATTAGGACACATTGATTTACTTGTAAATAATGCGGGCACCGCAATACTAGGTCCAATCACTTCAATTAGCGAATCTGACATTGACCGGTAAGTAATTAATATGCAGCAAAGTATAAAATATTTTTGTCAAAATCAAACAATTTCTTCCGTAGCACATTTGGAATCAATGTCAAGGCAGCGATTCAGTACACGCAATATGTAGCAAAATCATTAAAAGAGCGTAATGCAAAAGGATCAATTGTAAACCTATCTTCCCAAGCAGCTACTGCAGGTCTTCCTGATCACGCCGTATACTGCTCGAGCAAAGCTGCTCTGGATGGTTTCACACGTTGCGCTGCTGTTGAACTTGCTCCTGCTGGTATTCGGGTAAATAGTGTCAACCCGACTGTGATAATGACAGAAATGGGTAAGCTTTTCTGGTCAAAGCCAGCACACGCTACACCTATGCTCTCAAAAATTCCTATGGCAAGGTACTAAACACCAACTTATTGTTTCGAAATATGTATGTGTAATAGTTGACTTTGTTCCCTTAGGTTTGGGGAAGTGAGTGAAGTAACCGACGCTGTGCTGTATCTTTTGAGTGACAAATCTTCCATGATTACAGGCACTTGCCTTCCTGTAGATGGGGGTTTTATGGCGAACTAAACTAAGGTAAAACAGGATATAAACATTAATTTGGTAATGTTGGAACTTTATACCATCTATTTACCACTACATTTACCAGTGTTAAATTAAACTACATATCTTATGTATGCATGTGTAATTTTTTATTAGTGGTGGCTATCCGGATAAAACTGAACAATCATATGCAGATTCGAATAGCATTGGCACCACGATAGTAGAAGTAAACTTCAATAACTAATTTTTCTATTTTGTAAGGGTTACTATTTCTGGTGTTCACTCGGTGTTTTATCTTTACTATCGTAATAAATACACAGCACCACAGCTCAATAATAATACAAGAACAAATATTAACAAAATGATTGATTGAATCGATACTATCAATTCTGCTCAACTTAGCTAAATGCTAAATTTAGAAAGAGAATAAACATAAATGCATGCCAGGCGGTGTCTTCACGGATGCACCATAGGGATTCCAAAATTAAATTTGAAGTGTCTAATAATTGGCTTCCCTAATTATTTTTGAGCAAATGTGTTTAGCTTGCGTGTATTACAGAACGAAATATATACAGTACACGCTTGGTAATCGGACACGCTCTAGACCACGAGGTTGTCCGACTACTGGATGTATATGACAATTATAGAAAATTACACTTTCAGTAGCCTTTTGACAAATTTGTTGTTCATAGGTTTTCCCCCGCCGCAGGCAACAGTAAACAAAACTGTTCTTTTAAAAATATCGATACAGTGACTACACGAGACAGGTTATCAACATTTCCATCTACCGAACCTGCAGGCTGTAGATCGGTCCGACTATAGCGTAGTCTAGATACAGACGACTATCAATCAAAACGTCCGATTACTGGAGAAGTCCAACAATTAAACATCCGATTACCGAGCGTGTATTGCATAGGGATTATACTGATAAATCTGAAATATGCAATTTCTTCTTCTTGTCTTCCGTAATTAGTAAATAGGGAAACCATTAATTTAAAAAGAATTAATTTTGGTTTAACAATCCATTTGCAAATTTTGTTTAAAAAAATTTTCATTTCCTTTGAAGGGGCGAATTTTTGCAAACTACTTTCACTAGAAGTTACACATTGTCTTTCCCTAACAACCAATCCATTTATTTATAAGACCTTCGTTTTCAGGATTGAGTTTATTTTAATGTAATTATTTACTCATTACATTTTTGTGTCTCGCTTGTAAAATACGGTTAGGATAGGTTAGGTTCAAGTTAAGTTCTTACAACAAGCAATATTCCTCATTTGGCTATAATATAGAATCAAATAATGTATTGTATTTACGTTACACATTTTAGCCCTCACTAAAATAATGAGTAAATATGTTTGTAAAATGACCCGAAACATTCCAGATTTAAAAAATTTCGATATGTTTGTCCTACGACTTTCAATAACTTGAAAGCGGTAATCACTACCAATTAATGCTATCGATACTACACCACTACCACGCAGCCCTTCCAAACTTTTACTGTGTTTGCCCCTCAATCAAAAATACAGCGTGACCCGAAGGATTTTAAATAGATGTTACTTTTGTACTTATTTATTACAATTAGAATATTGTACATTGTACATACCACTTTCAGATAACTTCATATATTTAGTTACGAATCCGTAGGATTCACATAGACGTTGAAAATAACCCATAGAACATAGTAGACTGTTTCTTGTTCATAGAGTTCAACCTAAATGCAGCCTCTTCTAGAATTGAAATACGTAATAAGTTTTCTTCCTGGTCTTTGTGAGACAGAAAATATTGCTTCACTATTTGTAAGCTTTTTATTGTAGCAGTAAAAGTTGGAAGTGGCTGCTCTTGTGTTTCATCTCGTTGACCATCATCAGCAGACGCAACCCCTATATGGTCGTCAACCGACAAAAGACCAGCACTTTCCGGCTCGCAGGTTGGAATGTCATCCGGGATGTAATCGTAAAAGTCATAAGTAACTACTCCTATATCTTCATCTGAGTCCCCCATATCTGTGTCCTCAAATTTTATCAGTTCACTAGGCGCAACGATACCACTTGTTTGAAAACAAAGGGAAATGCACTGTTCTGTAACATTCCTCCAAGACGCAGATATAAAATGTATTGCGTCTTGCACAGTTAGCTTTAGTTGGCGCGCGTCAACGAGGTTTCCGTTCTCCAGTTCATTTATACCTTTCCGGACAAGTTGTTTTCTATAAAAATGCTTGAAGGATCGAACAATACCAAGTTCGCATGGTTGTACTATACACGTAGGAAAGAATTTGATATTCACATTGGATAGCAGCATATCAGAATGTGCCGTACATTGATCCATAAACAAAATAATTTTTCGATTTTGCAATTTCATTTCATTGTTCAGCTCGCGCAAAAATTCTTCGAATATGGGTTGAGTCATCCACGCTTTTGGGTTTGCAACATACTTTGTGGGAAGGCTTTTCAAATTTGTGAAACATTGCGGGTTGCAGGTTTTGCCAACAACAAGAGGCATCAGCTTCTCACTTCCATCAGCATTACAACACAATAAAACTGTAAGACGTAATGTAGCAGTTGCTTCGGCATTACAGGAGTCTGTCTTAGCAACAAAACTTTCATCTGGTACAAGGTTAAAGAATAACCCTGTTTCATCTACATTGAATATGTCTTGTGGGCTATATCCTTTGGTCAAATTTGGTATGTTTTTCTTCCATTTTTCTATTTCCTTTTCAACTTTTAATGAATCCCCAGGAAATGATCTAAATGTAAGATTATGTCTTTTCTTCATTCTGTCTATCCAACCATTTGAAGCTGTGAAGTCTTGTAATCCATTAAGCCCACCGGCGATTTCTAGAGCTTTTGCTCTTAGTATCGTACCATTTATAGGTACACCCGTAGCACGGGTTTCTTCAAACCATTTTATTAAGATACATTCCAGCTCATAGTACGGTGATTTTTTCAATGTTCTCCGATACCTTGCATTATTTTCTCCCACTTTTTCTATGTTTTTTGCTATAGTGTCTTTCCTCTGAAGTATGGATTGCAGAGTTGTCACAGGAATGCCTACTAATTGCGCGAATGCTACCTTAGTTCCATGAAATTCATGAAATTGCTTAATAATTTTGCGTTTTTCAGCAAAAGTAAAGTTTTGGCGTTTTTTACTTGCCATTTTCGTACACTCACAGTAATGAGCGTCCTGAAATGCAATAGATGAAATAAAATATGTAGTACCTATTGTGGGTATCGTACGTATCGTATTTTTCGTCGACACTAGCTATGAGTCCTATGAACACAACTCAGTCAATTGAGCCAACTAAGAATACTGAGAACGCTGAGAACGCTGAGAACCATGGAAGTATTAGATATATACTAATACTTCCATGCTGAGAACGCAGAGAACTCAGAGAACGCAGAGAACCATGAGAACAGCTGTTTAACCAAAAATATTGTAAACAGGAGAGTAAAGCATGGCCTACGCGATAGTAACTTGTATGCGACGACTTGCGTGCGGTACAATTCATTGCAAATTTGGGGCGTCCTCCGTAACCTCCATAACTATCTATCGGAAACCATACGATCCTCATATCAAAATACTCAGGAAACATCCCTGATCAACTTCTAAAAGTTTTACGATAGATGTGTTTATGGTTCACCGTCTATGGATTTACCTATATGTTAGGTGTGTTAGGTTATGAGCACGATGAGCACTACAGTAGGCTCCCGCGGCTCCCGATAATTTGTAACGCGGGGACTATGGATTTATTACGAAATATGAATGTTTATAAATCGTCGCTTAGAATTATGTATTACATAAAACGAAGTTTAGTCTATATCAAGGGACCGAGTGTCTACAACGAATTTTAGAGGACTACCAATAAGATTCTATCTTCACCACAGTGTGGGGCAACTTAATCTCCTGTTTTCAAAGATCAATTGTATAAGTTAGAAAAATTAATTTCCTTTTTATAACGTAGGTTCATACTTTCCTTCTTAAGCATAGGTGTCGAGTATATAGCTAGAAATCTATTTTAAATCTGTTTCTCTTTTTACTTGCATGAATAAGAAGCATTATTGTTTGGACTTTCATAAGCACGGGATTATAAAAAACATACAAATCGGGCGATTTCAAAATTTAAGCCCTCACTGCCTGTTTTCCGGTGATTTCATTGGCCGTAGAAATTATTGAATATACGCTGGACAAGTTGAAATGGACGACAAATGCTCACTCCTCACCGTATCATTCAGTATGCAAAAATTAAGTGTGCCCCAGGACAGAACTTTAAGGTGTCTCCTGCGGACCCAGGGCTCTAACGCTCCATTGTCGCTTACCTGTATTGTAAATTGCGAGCATTTGAAACAAGAAAGTTATATTGCCCCAGGTATCTACTATACATACTGAACCAGTCGGTAATTAACGATTTCTGTTATTTTACGCGATCCCCCATTGTAAATACGCGTATACTTCAGCGCATAACAAATCGTGGGTGAAAGCGAAGGTTGCGTGGTAGACAATACTGGGAATAGCGTATAACTTGCTAAAAATCTGCACACTGGTGTTACCTAGTTTAGGAATAATTTAATTTTCTTATTTCATTAAATACAATGAGTAATATTAGTGCACAATAATTAACCCGCGTAGATCTGTGAACACACACATAAAAACATTTCATCATCCAAGCATGGCAACGCTACATGAATAATTGAAAATTTATTTTAATATCTCTCGCTTCTTGAAAGCCCTCGGAGACGTGATACTGTTCACGGCAGAGAAAAGATAAAATAAAAGTACAGCGAGAGAGTAATAACTTAAAGTTTCCATATACATCAATTGTTCTAAAAATCTCCAGCCGGTGTCGCCTGTTGTTTACAGAGGCATTTCAAAGTTAACGTCGAGGTGTGCATCACGAGCCATGCTAACAATGTTAGATAACTTGACAGCTAGTCGGGCAGCCTCATCGAGGTTATCGACGGGAAGAATTTTGAGGCCGGAACTAGCAATTAATACCTTGGCGTCATCGACATTCGTTCCTTGTAAACGGCAGACAATGGGCATTTTAAGGTCAAGGTCTTTTGCTGCGGCGATGATACCTTCAGCAATAACGTCACACCTAAAATAAAATCTATTTAAAAAGTTGTCTAAATTAAAAGCAATCAAGATTTACCTCATAATACCACCAAAAATGTTAACCAAGATGGCAAGTACTTTGGGATCAGAAGTAATGATTTTAAACGCTTCCTTTACAGCCTGCGCAGTAGCGCCACCACCTACATCCAAAAAGTTGGCGGGGGAACCACCATGCAAAGAGATGATATCCATAGTTGCCATTGCTAGACCAGCACCATTGACCATACAACCAATATTGCCATCAAGTGAGATGTAGTTCAAGTCAAACTTAGAAGCGGCGATTTCCTTCTCATCTTCTTGTGTGAAATCACGCATAGAAAAGATTTCTTTCTGACGGAAAGCGGCGTTGTCGTCAAACCGAAACTTGGCATCAAGAGAAAAATCTAAATGAAAAAAACACAAAATTTTAGAACCTGCAAATTACAAACAATTTTGAAAATACCTACAGTTATCACTCTGCTCTTCAGCGTATGGGTTAATCTCAATCAACAAAGCGTCCTTCTGGATGAAAAGATCATACATTTTTAACAGCATGTCTCCAGTCTCTTCTTTCACTTTGCCCAGGCCAACGCGCTCAGCAACAGCCTCAGCCTGCTCCTTCGTTAAACCGGTCATAATATCAATTGGCTCATACGTGATTGCTTTCGGATTTTCAGCGGCCACTTCTTCAATGTTAACTCCACCTTGGGAGGAAGCAATAATAACAGGTCCCTGAAATACGAGCAATTAGTATTACGACACAAATGGCTATCAATGTTTTACTAACGTTGAACGCGCGCTCCATCATCACTGCAAAGTAAAATTCTTTCCTAGGGAATTTTCGTTCTGCAACCATAACAGCATTGCAGATCCTTCCCTTCTCGCCTGTTTGTTTGGTAACTAACAATTGGCCTAACATTTTCTTCGATATATCGTGTGCTTCTTCGGGGCTAAAATATTTAAATGATGTTTATATTTGTTGCACATCAGATAATACAAATAAGATTGTAACGTATTTGTCAATTGTTATCCATTAATTACTTCTGTACTAATGCTGAGTTATAGTGGTAAGACTGATTCATTCAAATGTAAAATAATATTAGTGGCATCGAATATACCTCGTCAATAATTTTTTTATGATGAGAACAATTTTTGAGACTAAAATTTTAAAACAACAAAGAATATAAGTTAACTATAAATAAATATAGTATTTATCATAAAATAAAACCGTAAAAAATAATCATAACGTTTCCTTTGTACTGGTGACAACTTGTTTATAACAGTTAGTGCTACTGATTACAATTGATCTGTAATCATTGTAAACACATATTTTGACTTGCAAATATGTTATAAATTAATATTAGCATTACACTGACTCACCTGTAAACAGGTTTAACACCTCCTTTTAGACCACTTTTGAAAGCTCCTTTTCCTCTGCCGCCAGCCAACACTTGTGCCTTAAGAATCAAATCCGTGGTCTTCAAAGACTCCGCTATTTTTTTTGCTTCTTCTGCAGACGAAGCAACTCCAAACTTAGGCACCTGGATGCCAGCCTCCTTGAGAAGCGTGTAACTTATGTGTTCGTGCACGTTCAGGTTGCGCTGTTGCTGCTGTTGCGGGTTCCATTTGTTACTGGCAATGCCAAGTGTCTACAATAGAAACGAAATTATATAATCTCCACAGGTTTAACAGTATTGTATTCACATACAGCAAATTTTAGGAATCCTCTCGTCACCAAGGGCGTTCATTATGTAATATTTGTGAAATAGGTGTAAACTGGCATGTAAATAGCAATGATGTGAGTGGTGGTACATGAACTAGGGCGTGCTGTTGTTGATCAATTTGTATTGAATGTGGGAATACTAAGATATAGGTTATAGGGATAAATGATACTAAAAACTTACCTTGGAAGCATTCTTGCTGACTAGACTCTCTGCCAGGCTGAATCCTCTCAAAAGGGTCGCCATTGTTACGCTCTATCTACGTATAAGTGCTCGTTATACGTTTCGCGAACGACTGACGGGAACCTGGTGCACGGCGCAGTCGGAATATGCGCCTTGCGTGGTAGCAGCAGGCACACGCGCAAGCAGAGAGCCCAAAGTTAGTTCGAATTCAAACTGATGATAATTTACGAATTACATGCGTGTTCTTCGTAGACAGTCTGCAAACTAAATGATCAAACTTCAAAGTACGTATGACCAATCACAGTAATTACTACGCATACACGCAATCTATCAATAGATGTTGTAATTGGTGTTAATACCATAAAGTAAGCATGAAACGAGTTGCCTTGATTGCATCGATAATAGCAAAGTATCGATGACGAGGTTTGTCGCTTATGCGAACTTGAATTATCATCAAAGCAAACACACACAAATTTAACATTATCGAAATAAATTTACGACTTACAATGCTATCGCATCAGCTGTGTACTTACCCTTAGTGGTATTTCTTTTATAACAGCAAATTTTTAACGAGAATTTCCTACGATTTTGGTAAGTGAAGGTTCGAGATGTTTGAACGTTTGCGTTGTGTTTCTTATACGTTCAGATGTTTATAGCAGCTTTTAAAATATTTTAAAACTTCATTCTGCCAAAGTCAAAATTTGCTACTACTGTTTTTAATTTGCATAAATTATCTGTCAGTTCTAACCGATTTTTTGAGTATGTATTCTTGCACAACCGCAAAATTTCAGTAAAACTACATGCATTTTCTTCACAAAGCTTCTCAGCGACTGCGATACAACGCAGCACAATGGAGTCGCAGACTCCTGGTGCAAGCACGGATTTATTCTCCTGTATTTACCGCAATTACCCACTTTACTCCAAAGAAAAGTCGCAAACTGTACATGTTGAAGCCTTTACTCCTTCCTAGCATACTCTCCATGGGTGGCAGAAACAATTTATCTAAAAACCCCGATGTCGACGCAGAAATTGAAGATAATATCACACATCTGATTATTCTTGCAAAATTGGCTCTTGAAAAGGGGGATAAGGAACGAGCAGAAGCCATATTAGATATGGGATTAAAGCTCTGTGAAGAAAGAAATATAACATTCGGAATGCCCTTCATATATGATATTCTAGCCACAATTGCATTGTCAAATGGAGAGGTAGATAAAGCCGAAAATCTCCTGGTTACAATTATAGAAAAAATGTCCAAATCGGGTGCATCTGAAGATGACCATCACATTGTGGACTTTAAGCTACGTTTGGCGAGGATTTACAGTGCGTTTCGGGAATATGATTTGGCAGAAATCGGTTTCAAAACCTGTTTGGAGGCTCAGAAACAAAAGATTATTGATGGTGACATAAGTACGAAAACGGGAATGTTATATGTAAATATTCTTTTCTGGTACGGGATTCACAAAATCAGAAATAATTACTTTGTCAGCGCGAAAAAACTCCTCGACACTGCGTACGATTATTCTGGCAAAATTAAAGGTCTATCGCCTTATCAAGAAATGGTAATTCTTTATACCCTCGCAGACTTAAACATGGAGCTAGGGGAAACTGACCTGGCATTGGTAAATATGCAAAACGCTGTTATGTTAGGTAAAGGAATCGGCAGTACGGATCTACCGAGATGCTACGTGAAACTGGCAAAGATCTACCACAAATTAAACGTGGATGACCAAGCCCGTTTTGCTGCTGAAGAGGGTGTAAAGTTGGCTAAGATATTTAATCATTTCGATGTTCTACAAGATGGCCGCCAACTCCTAATTGAGCTGGAT
The DNA here is from genome assembly GCA_025400035.1 of Tetradonia laticeps. Lineage (NCBI taxonomy): Eukaryota > Metazoa > Arthropoda > Insecta > Coleoptera > Staphylinidae > Tetradonia > Tetradonia laticeps. The sequence continues at coordinate 12,787 of JAODVP010063156.1, forward strand.
CAAGTAAAACCTTCGATTCCAAACGTTGACGAGCCATTAAACCGCATGAGTTGATCTGTGCGGGGCAATACAATTGGGGAAATGTGTTGATTCTTCACTATTTTGTTCCGTAGTAAATATACAGAAACAATCTCAGAAATCTCGTACTTACGGTGCGTTCATACCGCGTGCAAACGCGCGAGCGAATGCCTAACATTTAAATCGAAACTGTCAAATTTCGCGCGGATTTCATAAAATTGACAGTTCCCATTTACAGCGCCGCCAGGGCCGTCACTTTATGAACCATACGATAACACTGATAATGCTGTATACAACACCACCTTGTCGTCACTGATAGGCCTGTTCATACTTTCGTTTCACTGTATGTATTAGGAATTCAATCAATGGCGCGCGTACGGAGTGGACGCATCGTTAGGTACATTATTTGAAATTTGTGGCTTTCCTGCGGTTGTGTTTGGCATTGAGGACAAACGAATGTCCATACCGTCCGTACCGTAGCAATTAGATAGCTGCATGAGCTGACACTCGAGCACTGGCGTGCAGGAAAACATGCTGAAGGAGAACTTTTCCCAAATGTCCACCCCTCCAGAACATCACCGCACAATTAGGTTTTTTTGACGTGAACACGTTTTTGTTTTTGGTTTACATGGGGGTAAATCTAAAAATAACGACTGTACCAAAATCCGGAGATACATTTTGGTATATAGCTCAGAAAGTACCCATCAGATCCAAACGAAAATTATACCATTACATAGGTGAATGTCCAAAGAATTCATTACGCGCAATTAGAATGCTGACACATCGCGCATAGTGGAAGGTGAAGCGTTATATTTGCTATAACTTTTGACTCAGACAAGGTGCAACTTGCTGGAAAGTTTTAAAAATAGCTCTTGTAAAAATCAATCTATAGCCTATAAAATATTAGTTTAAAGTATTGACAGTGATTTTTATAAGAAATTTATTAGAGCGGCGTCGCGAAACGTGGCATCCGCTATTTTGTTCGGCACTGTTATACCTGAAGATGCAAAGCATCTATTGCACACAATTAAGATGATGACTCAGCACGCTCGGCATGGCTGGAGGTACGACGCGGGAAAACGTACCACAATTTGGAAGTTATTTTGTTGCATTAGGCAATTTGCAATCAGTATTCGTTTTGGCTTCAACACCGTACGACATCTGTTCAAGTTATAATATACAGTTTTCATTAAAATAATAATATAATCCTTTATTCGGCATATCCCTCCATTACAAATTATATTCCTGAGAGGGTCATTACTCTTCAGCTCTTTTAAGGCCAGCAGCTCTTCAACCCCACTTCCATCTTCCCTCAGCCATCTCCTTATGTCCCGCGTCCGCCTGTCCCAAACCTTGTCCAGCTCCCGCCACCCTCCAGGGTGGTGAGTGAAGGTATCCTTCCCCTCTTCGCACAACGCACATCTCGTATATGCCTCACCCATCCATTCCTTGCTTCCCCTTTCACTCGATCCGCACCTTCCCCTCGCCACACACACTCGTTCTTTCC
>JAODVP010063267.1:0-14294 GCA_025400035.1 Tetradonia laticeps
CCACTTTTTCGTCGAAAAAACAGAAATTTACGTATTCCAAAAATGAAAAATGTACAGAATGAAAATCTGCATGCAATAGCGAAAATTGTTTTTCCTTAACTATAATATTTTCCGAGAAAAACGGGAAAATCATTTTTGGAATTTTTGGAATGGGTTTCTAAATAATTTGAAACTTTCAGTACTCATGTAGATTAAGACTAGGAAGCTATATTTGAAGGTATTTTTTGATTATCACAAAAAATTATAAGAATTATTAAAGATTTTTGCAAAATGCTAAAATATATGGAAAATAGCGTCGTCAATCAAATGACAAAATTAAGAAAAATTGTTTTGTCACATCTATAGGGCAAGTTGAGTTTTAAGTGTGAAATGAAATTGATTCATATCTTCGAAACTAATTAAGATATCACAAAGGTGTAAACGGTCAAAAAATCCTGAAGATGGCTAAATAGAGCCGAAACATGTTGGTTTTATAATAAAAATATAAAAATCTAAATTTGGGGGCTGACAACCACTTTATTTTTACTCGTACAGGGAAGCCAATAATTAAACATTTCAAAATTAACATTGAAATCCCTATGGTGCGTCCGTCAAGTCACCATGACGATACAGCCAAATAGCCAATCTTAAATATAGTTTAATGTATTTGTTATTTTGCAGACATTTGGAGTACTTTCCGCTCGCCTTGACATTCAAGATTCCAGTGGTTTAATCCCTTCTAGGGCTAGTGCAAGTACCTTGGCCCAATCAGTGACTGTTTCCAGTAGTGTAGGATCTCTATCCATCGGTAAGTCAGGCTCTGTCAGCGCGGGATCCGGAACTACGGTGGACCAAGGCAAAGAAGTGGAAGTCCACAGTCTTTTAATTATTGATCAACACACATTTGAGGTGCTACATTCACACCAGCTCATGCAGCAGGAATATGGCATGTCTTTAATATCTTGCCAACTAGGAGACGATACAAACACGTACTACGTCGTAGGAACAGCAATTGTCAATCCTGATGATGCAGAGCCTAAACAAGGGCGTCTGATATTATTCCACTGGAACGACAATAAGCTGACTCCGGTTTCCGAAAAAGAAATCAAAGGCTCCTGCTATTCCCTAGCTGAATTCAATGGCAAATTGCTCGCGACTATCAACAGTACGGTGCGATTATTTGAATGGACCGCAGACAAAGAATTGCGTTTGGAGTGTTCCCATTTCAATAACATTATCGCGCTGTTTCTCAAAACAAAGGGCGATTTTATACTAGTTGGCGATCTAATGCGCAGCATGATTGTTTTACAATACAAGACCATGGAAGGCAGTTTTGAGGAAATTTCGCGAGATTACAGTCCTAATTGGATGACAGCTGTAGAAATTTTGGATGATGAGGTGTTTCTGGGTGCAGAGAACTCTCGTAATATGTTTGTGTGTCAAAAAGATAGCGCGGCCACCACAGATGAAGAGCGGTTACAAATGCAGTTAGTTGGGCAAATTTATATCGGCGACATGGTGAATGTTTTGCGACATGGATCTTTAGTAATGCAAAACTTGGGGGAAACATCAACACCGACGTCGGGTTGTGTACTTTTTGGGACAGTTGGAGGTGCAATCGGTCTAGTTACACAAATACCCCCAGATTTCCACGACTTTTTACTAGAATTGCAAAATAAACTTTCGGTTGTTATAAAATCAGTTGGAAAAATAGAACATTCATTCTGGAGATCCTTCCATACGGATATTAAAACCGAACCTTGCGAGGGATTTATTGATGGAGATTTAATTGAAAGTTTTTTGGATTTGTCGCCAGCTAAGATGAAGGAAGTTGCTGCTGGCTTACAAGTAAGGCTCCATTTCACATGAATTCTAATTTGTAGCATATGTAAAAAAATGACAACTTTTTTAGATAATGGGTGAAGGTAATATGCTCCAAGAGTGTACAGTTGCAGATTTGGTGAAGATTGTCGAGGACCTGACACGAATTCATTAATGTATTGCAATTTATAAGTATGTATATCGTTTCAATGAAGGTGTTTCCGATTATTATTTAATGCTAAATATACTTTAATAATATGGAAGACGGATTTTAGGTTTTGTTAAAACACTCGTCAAACAATACGATAATGAAATAAAATCAGCTTCATAGTGAACTTTTTCATTATGGCATTGTTTGACGCGGTGCTAGATGATGTGATGACGACATTCGTTCTTAAAATGCCTACTGGGAAGATGCAGGTCATTGTTTCTCTTTTACTGACTTTTAGTATTACTTAATTCTTCAATTTAAATCCAGTTTTTGAGTTTGAGCATCTATTCAAACAAATGAGGTGTTAGCAGTGAAGTAATGGGTAAGGCTAACGGAAACCTGTTTTATATATAATTTGCTGTATTTGTGTATTAGTTCACATATTTCCGGGGCTGGTTATAAACAGGGTACGAGGGAAATTCACAAAGTAAGTGGAAAATTTTATTTTAAACAATGCGCACACGTACACTTGGACTCGATTATAACGAAATTGAACCCACGATTTTCCTTCGTTGTATCCGAGGTTTGGTAATAGGAGAGTTGGTAAAAACTCGTAAATACAGACAGTATTTACATATAAATCGTTTACACATGCACATAAATATATACAAAAACTAAATATTTACGAAGTATGAGAAAAACGCATGTAAAATCGTGTTGTACTTTAAATCTTACATTGCGCAAACCGAGTGCGGAACTTCACTCGATCAATGCACGCGAAACAAGAGCAAAAAATTTATCTAGAATTGGGAAGACTTCGAATGTAAAAGTATGTTGGTATATCCATTCAAAAATAGGATGCCCTTTGGAGGAAGCACCTAAAATTTGTAAGCGCCTTACAAAAACAAGTTCGTTGTATGCGAGTCTCATTCGTTAAAAGCGAATTAAGTACCATATACTTAACATTGCACTAACCAATGTTCTTCGTAATTTTATTCTAATGTCCAACGAAAGTTTTTTCAAAAACTAGTCCTTCAGGATTATAATTGCAAAGTTTAAAATTTTTGCGGATCTTTAGATTTTTAACAGTTGCGTTCGGCGCTCAATGTCACAAACTTTGAATATCCATAAACACCATGAACAAGTCTGCGAAATCATCTATGTATAAGGACTAACTGGGTTTTATTAAAATTCAATCAAAATCGATTTTCTGCTACCTTAAGGCGATTTGAAGCATTTGAAAACACACAAATTTGACATAAAATGTGGAGGTTCTGAATAAAACGATCTTAAAATCTAATTTGCGTACATAGTTACCAGGATTTTTTTTTTTTACTTGTGTTATTGGTTGTCTAAATATTACCTGATAATGAAAACAAACTTCACTATCTTGTTCAATAAAGTTTCACATAACTTTTGCTAAGTAAACACGCCGCAACCACGTTGTAATCGCATCGTCCAAGCATATACTGTAGCTCTAAACAGGAAATAGAGTAGATCACAAAATTTATTAAACCAGTGTAGAAGCCAATAGTAGCACGTAGGCCCCGTTTAAATTCCACAACCAAAGACTAATAATACTCCATGGCAATGTCAACTACAAACGACAAGATTCAAACTATAAAAAATCACATCAGGAGCTATCCAGATTTTCCAGCGAAAAATGTTTTATTCAGGTAATATGCCTTATCAAATCACTTATCAAGCGTGTGTTAATTAATGACTGATATGAAAATAGCGCAGATAAAACTCTGTAAACTGTAATAATGGCAACTCACTAGGCTGTAATTTAGTGTAAATTGCAACACTATGAGTACTCAAACGACTAAAACTACCATTTTGTTGAATGTACTTAGTGTTGTGGTGTTATTTTCATATATTTATGTTCTTTATAATGTAGCCATGGAGAACAGAAGTGTTAATAATAAATGAGTGATACAGAAGTGATAAATGAGTGATTTCAGAGACATATTCTCCGTGCTGAAAAACCCAGCAGTGTTCTCACTATTGAGAGACATTCTACTAGAACACACTGCGACAGTAAACTTTGACTGTGTGATTGGATTAGACAGTAGGGGATTTCTATTTGGACCAATAATTTCTCTGGAACATCAAAAGCCTTTCGTTCCTATAAGGAAAAAAGGAAAACTGCCTGGTGATATTAAGAGTGTAACCTATAAATTAGAATATGGAGAAGTAAGGCCTAGTTCCCATGCGCGTTAAACTGATATTAGCTGCGTGACGATTGGTTAAAATTTTGATGCTACTATTGTTGTCAGAATTTAACCTATCAATGGCTGTACAGCATATGTCAATTAAACGCACATGGGGAACCAAACTAAACGATGAATGTAATGTCTGAGTGCTCACTAATTGATGTGATCAATTTTAGGATGTATTTGAAATGCAAGCGGACGCTATTAAGCCAGGGGACCGCGTTCTAATTATAGACGATCTACTAGCGACCGGCGGCAGTTTATCAGCCTCTTGTCAATTGGTACAATCAGTTGGAGGAGTTGTAGCTGAATGTGTTGTTATAATGGAGTTACTGGAACTTAAAGGCCGCGACAAATTAACTTCTAATATACATTCTTTTATCCAATATTAATGTTTTCAAAACTTTCTAATGTCAAACATATTTACCAATTCCTTTTATATAAATAATGCCCATCTCTGTTAATTGTGTCACTTGATTCACCTATTACTAAAAAAAATTAAAAGAAAAGTTATTATTTATGAACTTGTTGATCGACACTTCAATTTATTGCAAAGTTAACTCACGAAAATTGAAGGTTATTCAATAAGTTCTAGGTTGTGAAATATCAACGCCATCTTGAAGTGTTACAGTATACCAAAATTTTGTACAATGATGTAGCTCATGTGGCTGAATAGAAATGAGAAAAGCTATAATGTACAACAATAGCGATTGTGACGATATAAGATGCTTTCATACTCCCTCCGCGTAACCAAATTTCTTTTCATATTCAGTTCACAATTTTGCACAGAAAATGATTTGACAATAACCTCAAAATCGAACTAAGTACACCGATGTTCAAAAGCAGGGTCACGTGAAAGATCAAAAATCTGTGTACATGGAATAACGCATTCTGTACATAAGCTATAATTTTCAGCAAAATGTAAAAGAAAAACAGGAACTGTATTTTAACGTAAGTATTTTCATTTTCTAAGTATAATAGTGAATTAAGTGAATCTGTTATAAGAGAAAGCTAATTTTAAACAATTATAGGTGAGTTTATTATATAATTTTAGTAACAGGATGAGGAGAAGGGTTTTGCTTTACTTCTAAATTCGTTTACATTGTTTCCGAATCCGAACTGAACATATCGCACAATTAATAACTCTGAGCTACCAATATAAGTAATCATCATTATGTTACAGCTATAAGTATATTGTATAACAATAAATAACTGCCTGACCTCAAGCGCATCCTTCTTTTTACGCAAACTTAACGTTAACAATCTGGACAATCAGGTGAGGTGAACATTTTCAAGTAGTTACATAGTTAATTGTGATTCAAAGCGATAATATCGTTCGGATTCATTGCAACTTACAATACACACTTATATTTTATGTTTTATCAGCTGTATCATAGCAAAATGATTAATTTCATTCCATCACTCTCCTTTGGTAGGTAGTTAATTCATTTGCATCGTATCAAGCATATCATGATCAGTGATCAGCAAATATTTTCTTTGTCTCATAGTACATAACACCGTATGTTACTTCTATTGAGGTTAGAAGTATAAACTTGATAGTAAAATGACTCGTTTAATTATTACAGTAAGCCATTCGATTAACTGATTAATAACACTGTAATATTACCCTTACATAGATTTGTAGCTGTTACAATTTTTTACAAATGTTGCCAGCAAGTATTGGAAGCCACGAATTTTTATTATTCTCCATTCTCATCGGCAATGTAGGCAAGGATAAACTGTACGATACATTCGTGTAGAATCTATACTGTAGATTCATCTTCGATCATTTCTCAAGTGTTAATAATATTAGTCTGATTTATATACCGTTGCTGAGAGTAGATAATCACTTACATAAGTTGTATCTTATTGTATCTAATTGCGCATTCATTTCCCAAACTGTACATAATGTATCTATTCATATTTTCTCCGTAAATATTTGCTATTAAATAGGGACTCTGTATATTTGTTTTAAAATGCTCAACTTTTAGTTTCTAGCATTGCAAGGCATAAGATAGGAGGGTTTACAAAGAATATTCGCGAATGACATTTGCTGGCAAGTGAAAGAGACCACGTTACATACGTAATTCTAATTTATAACAAAATGTGTCGAAGCGGGAGTATAATACATTTGTATGGATAGTGAAGCATGTGCATCAATAACTATATATCTACATTTGTTGTTTGTACAAAATACTGGTATGTAAATAACACCACGAGGGATAGCAATGGACATTCGGTTTATTTCTATCTAGTTTGAATGTTATTATATCAAGTTTGTTACATAAAATTGTGTTCTTTCTAGAAATTTCCCATATGCATTACGTTAAGCCTAGTTGAGGTTTACTTTATTTAGATGTTTTCTTTTATTTCGCTATTACTAAGTCGCTTGCACTTTCCACACTCATGACGTAGCTTCCAGCTGATATCGGGGAGGGTATAGCTTGTTCGGGTATTTGGCTTTTTTTGTTTGGCTAATTTACATAAAAATTTTCCTTGAGCTTGGGTATGTTTTTGTTACCCCCAAGTTGATATGATGGAGGGTATTGTCCATGTATTTGGACTTAGACTACTCGTAACTAACCTGAAAAAGAGTGGGAACACTCTCTGAGCTTGTGTTTGGGACCTCCACGTTATGGTGACAGGTCTAGCTACATCCTCAAAAATGGTATGAATGTGCAGTTTTCATTATAGAGATAATAACATAAACTGAGCTATAGACATGAAAAGAAGAGAGAGTTCATACACTCTGGACTATATTTTCGTATTCTCTATTTTTATAAGGTTTCTTTGTCAGTGATGATGTAGCTTCCAGGTAATATCGTGATGGGCGTGGCGGGCATTAGGTGTTCTTGTGTTCGTATTACTAATCTAAAAATGTTACCAATGCGGTTGAGCTTGCATATGCTTTATGATCCCCCAAGTTAAGTCGCCCTTCAATGTAAATAAAAATGGGAAATTTCTAAGCAGTCACAATTTTATCGAAAAAACCTTGATAGTGTCAAAATTAAAGGATTTTACTGACTAAGCCGATGAAAACATCCGAGTGCCCTCATATTTTCTGCTTAAAATTTATCAGTGTAATTCTACATAATAAAAAACAACAAATAAATTGATCTAACTATTTTACAATAAAAATATAGTTGATTAGTACTGATAGGGCTACGAACAATATTCCTCTCAATACTCTCCGAATATTAATATTCTCTACATATTTTGATAGTTGACACTTCATACTTTCACACACAGTGTAGAATTGAATAAACGACTATTCGAACTTAACTTCACTTAACGGCAGTGCATTGATAACCTATGGACTAATTCAATGTTTAATGCAAAGAAAATCGATGTAACAAATTATTCAGTCTTTCAAAATATGTACAATCCTATATGTACGATGTATACATATATTTCGTAGATATATACTTCAATATTTGTGTCCACTGTTCACCAAATTATTTCCTAGTATTGCTATAATATAATACCATTATATTGTGCACGGCACATTTCCCCAATCAATCAACAACTATTAACATCCCAACATGTTGATATTCGAGTTTATTTACATTGTCGCAAATGGCGTCCAGCTTATTTATGCGCTTGATTACACTTGCATCTCGTTGAACATTGTTAACCGCCCTCGCCGAACATAATTTCCTACATTGTCCTACACATCGTCACAATTTCGTTTTAATTGAGCGTACACGACTCGCAGCACTGCTGCTGATATCGATGCAGACGGCACATGCTCATTGCCTTGACGTTGGGGCAAAATATTGAATGGTCCTTGCATTCCTGCCCTGAAACAATTACAGTCGTGAATAAATAATCACACAACAATTACTGGCAAGGACGTCTGAAGGATATGACGTGGGTGGGAATTTCATTATCACACTCACTGAGGGTGGCGCACGGCGGACCCTTGCATGTTTTCATGACAGGCGGCCGAGGCTCGTCTTTACATGCAGATCCGGCTGGTTTCTTGGTGCCGTTCCAGACACACTGCAGGATTCTGTATTTGACTCCTTGCGAGTCGCATGCGGTCGAGCATTTGGACCAAGGCCCTGCACGCCACTTGCCGACGCATTTCTGGGTGATGCACTCTTGGCGATTATTAGGCCGGTCGCGATGATCACACTTTTCGTTGGCTAGCGTCACATTGCCGGGGAGAATACATTGGACGTCTCGTCGTTGTAGTGCTGGTTAGAAAAAACTGCTTATAGTTTACTATGGTTTGCTGCATTTTGTTGTAGTTTGTTATAGACTACTATAGATTGCTAAAGATTGCTAGCTATAGAAATCATAGAGATGATAACACAAACCGAGGTACCTTTATTGAATGCGAAGCATTTGGACTCCTGGCACGTACTCCATTCGGACGTTATCCACTTGGGACAATCGTTCACGCCGCACTTTCGGATCGTGTCGGGGGCTTCCAAACCCGCATCCTCGCACAAATTATTTTCCACGCCTTGGCTCTTATTGTGCAGCTTGACCATGCAGTGGACTGCACGCATCTGAAATCCATTACCACCACACGTCTCCGAGCATTTGGTCCACTCGGTCATGGTCCATTCGAATTTCAACTGTTCAGGAAGACCTTTGCCTAGCACCACTACCGATCCGTCTTCGTCTACATCGTGACTGTCGCCTTGCGGTGTTTGGTCACTGCGCAGCTCATCTTCATCGGGAAAAGTGGCCACCATTCGGTGACCACGTGAGTTGGCGAATGCCTGGAAAGGCCACAATTGCTATGTCTCTTATTAATTAAGCAATCACTTGAAGCGAATTTATAAGGTTAACAGTATTTAAGAAATTATTAAAATACTAGTTGCACTCAGTGTTCGAAAAAAGTGGCAATGCAGAATTAGCACGAGACATTATTGAAGAGTAAGTCATGCAAGAAAAGTGTTTACCTAAGTGTATTTTTCGTGGAGGACGGAGAGTGCAAGTAATGTAAATCAATGATTAGTGTTATCTGCGTGGCTGGAATCTAGTCTACATTAAGATGCGAAACCTCACCTGTAAATTAGCGATTAGTTTTTGGAAGTGTGGCAACATTCGACTTCCGGATGATGCCACCACGGGGATTTTCTCCGACGCGCTCGCCGGCAAGTGCGACGGCACCAACTTGTTATTGTTAATTGTACAAATCCAGCAAAAGGGCAGCAGTAAAGAAACACACGATGGTTAATTCGCAAGTCATTTTGATAGGTGGTTACCAAAGAAAACTACTCACATTTACACATATACATAATCACATAATCACAACAGTTACGTACATTCCTACTGATTAAATATATCACAAACAGAGAAGTATTAATTATTGCGTTTCTGTGCACGTGTCGGCCGCGTTCGTTTACGACTAACCTGCTCGTCCGCCCTTGCTGTGGTGGTCTGCAGCTGCCAGGCGTTCAAACTATTGGAATCACTTTTCCCCGGTCTTGCAGTCGTCCGGAGATTCTTTTTCGGTGGCTTCTTCGGCATATCAGGTCGGCGTTCGTGACTATGATCATCAAATATCGGATTGAGCTCGTCCCTATCATGATGCCTATCTGCTATTTCAAAATCGACACGGTCCCTCCCCCGCTCACGGTCCCTAGCGTACCCTCCTGTCTGTCGTTGAATCTCCTCGGAGTTAATGAACTCGCCCGGTTTGGGCCGGACGTTCAGTGTCAGATCGGCGGACGATCGGCCAGCAACACATGTGTAAACACCAGTATCCCTATACGTTAAATTCTGGACTCGTAGAGCCCCCTTCTTCGATGTTTTGTATTTCTTCGTTTTCGGGAGGTAATTGTGATCCTTGGCCCATTGAATCCGCGTGCGATTAAAGCGTTTCACTGGACATTTTATTTTGATGATGGTCCCGTGAAATACAGTAGCAGCCCCGCCTATTTTCAATGAGATTTTCTTCTTTTTCGGATCGTGCTGTATGAATGTACTATTGGAAGTTTCTATCACCGGTTTGTCGGTATCCAGAGCGCAACTTTTCGTATTGCAGGGTTTGCGATCGGATGGCTTTGGCATCGGGCACATCGTTGCTGGTCTATCGACAGTATGATTCTGGGCCATGACCTGCTTGCATTCCACTTTGCGCGTCTTCTCGCCGCCGCCACATATCTTGTTACATTTGAGCCATTCCGAGACGCGCCACCGCACTGGACAATCTAGTACGTTGCAATATTGGCGATCTGCCGGCGGCGGTTGGGGGCACATGTTGTTCGGCACAACGACCGTATTACCGCCACCTTGCGTTACCTCGTGAATGCAATTCACCTCGCGCGTTTGTATGCCGATGCCACACGATTGCGTGCAGGGCTGAAAATCGGAATAGTTCCAGCGAGGCGGGCACGGATGATCGTTGCACGTTCTAATTAGGATCTCCGGTTTCAATTCCCGAGGGCAGAGGTACGGCGAGGTAACCTTCTGAGTGTCGTCTCGAACACAATTCACGATTAACTCTTGAACGCCGCCCAGACACGTCGCGCTGCAATGCGTGTAACCCTGTTCTTGCCACGAATAAGTTTTCCCAGGCGTGCCGGGCGCCACTTTTATCACCGAATCATGACGATACGGATCATCCTTGATGTCGAGACGCTCCGAGCTCGAGCTGCATGGTTCCATAAAGCATTTCTCCATTTCCATCGGCTTCGGTCCACTGCACTGGCGATCGGGAAGTTTGGCGATCGTTCGTGAAAACTCCAAAAATATCTTGCAGTGCACTTCTCGCTTCCGAACGCCCTCGCCGCAAGAAACGCTGCACGGTCCCCATTCGTCCGGCATAAATCTGCAATCACAAGCAGCGTGTCAGCCAAACAAGTGCCTTGGGATTTTATTTCCATTCGACTTTTATTTTTTGTCATAAAGCACCACGGCAGGCACGAAATCATTTACGGGGCATTCCAATATTTGTGAAATTAACGTACATTTTATATGGTATTGGAAAATTGCATATAAATCTTAAAAATGTATGTACAAAAAGTGCAGTCAATCCATTAGAATTTGGTGCACATTATTTAAAGGAGGTTTTTATGTGCATCAAAGCGGAAGAAGAAAATAGTTAATTAAAAAAGGTAGACAAATAATAGTCAGTTTTCCGCCAATAGTATCAATAGTCATAATTTAGTTAAGAGGTTCATATTACACAAATAATTAAGATTAAATTTAGATAATACATATGTATTTTGAAAGTCTAAAATATATATTGCTTAAGTTATACTGGGTATTAGTATAATATATATTTTTTGAATTGCAGAGCCGTTTCTACATTTAGTAAATGCATTTGTTTCTTAAAAGCAAACACTAATAAACAATTAGTTTCCTCTATCGATAAAATAAAGTGTTATTTTCAGGGTCGTAGCGTTTTAACGACAAAATTGTAAGCCATAACTAAAGGCTTTCACTTAAGAAAATAGCCTAACCTATATAACATGACTGGAGTAATGCATAGTGGATTTTAAAACTTTAAAGTTTTATATAAATAGGTACATGAACCTACTTATTTAAAACAAATTTAAAAGAAAGCTAGGTGATATTAGACCAAAGTCACCACAAATTTAGTAACCTTGATATTTGACAATGCGTGCAAATGGGAACATAATCAAATGACGTAACAGATGTGATAGTGGTCGTAGTAGTGAGAAATGTGTTCAAATTATACAGTGAGCCAAACTGGGCTCAATTGATCTGCGCACAATGAAAAATTTAATTCATAGAGTATGTAGAGTTTTACAAAAGGAGTGCACCTCAAAACCTCAGCTAGTTATAATAAAATAATTAATAAATTAACGAAAATTACGAATTGGGAAGGCAATAAATTGTATTTTCTTATAATAAAATTCGCTATCTGCCAGATAGGTGTATGCACTTTTAACAGGAGATGCTTTGGTTGCTTGCATGAAAGGTTTTACGACTTGTCAAATAAATCAACCCGCTCTATTTTTACGTAAATAAGAAGTAAACAAACAAAGTGACTTTTGTTTGCCTATGCAATTCTATATAATTACTCGTTACTTCCATTAATTCTGCAAAAACCAGCCGAGCTTTTGAGCTGCACTCTTTTTGTAAAATTTTTACATATTTTTAACTCTCTGAATTAAATTTTTCATTCTGCGCAAATTAATTGACCCCAGTTTGTTCCACTGTGTTATTAATGAGATGATTTTTAGTGGGTAATGGGCTAACGGTTAGCGCACTGAACCGGTAAGAAAGGGATCTGAGTTCGAGTCCCAGTTACCGCATATCTTTTCATCGGGAATTTGAATTAATTAATATTGGAGAATGAAATTTCATTCATTATAATGTTAAATCGTTACATTCATAAATATTTAATGTATCTCACAAATTTATTACGGTACAGAATGACTTTCTAAAGCTAGGGTAAAAATTTTGACAAAAACAATATTATTTGAATGCGTGCATTATTGTCAGAATTTTCTTTTCTGAATTTTTTCCAAATATGTACTTCTATCTATCCATCAGACGGGAGGCCAGCACTGTCTGGCAGCACTTGGGCCAGCTAAGAATGGGCCCATTGTACTAACTCCCTGGTATGAGGAGTACAGCGACCACCCCCGACCAAGAATTGTTCTATTCAATTACCGAGGATCGTACTTTCCACCCTGGCAACCCTAGTAACGCGTTGCCTATCACCAGCAAGGTTGCGGTTTGTACCAACAATCTCCAAATCAGCGTGCGCTTGATGTACGGCGCTGCTGACCAATGCGCCACCGAGGCCACGTATATGTAGTTTGTAAATAGCAAATTCTGGCTTTCGCTACTTGTCTATCGTAAATACATTCAGTTTTAACCAAATAAACAAGCAAACCAAATGGCCAGCCTCTTATATCATAAAGAAATAAAATGTTTTATTCAGATATCTTATTAGTTTGATTAGATTAAAAAATTAGGATCCCGAGGTACACAGTGTTATATATTTTTGAACATTCGGGAATGCGAATGCAAATATATTGACTTGGAGGGGATGAAGCGCCGAAGCTTATTTTTGATCACACCACCGAGGCCACAAGCCCCTTCGGGTCGTGCTCGAAAAATCGTGAAAGACCAATTTTTGCTAATTCAAAGAAGATATCAACTAAAGTGGAAATATTTATGAATGAATTTGAATTCATTAAATTCGTTCATATATTGATATCGTATATCTTTTGTTGTCATAGATAGTGTCATTGCACAACAATCGTCATTGATTTCCACAGGCTTGTTTTGTTGAGGTTGCCATGGTAATTTAATAACACGGGCGTGTCTGATAATTCATAATACGCACGCTATGCCATGCTTGATTTAAGCAAAATAGGGTACCAATGATAGAAACTTACTTTTTTCGGGTTTTTAATTTATTAATCTCCTATTATTATCCTATTCTTAAAATCATTCTTCCTGATGTTACTATTCGCAAAACATTCAATGTAAAATGGTCAAATGGTAAACGGTCATTTGCATTGTCTTATGCAATCACAGATCAATAGAATAGGGAATCACATGCAGCAAAGCATAATTATAAGTTGCACTTTACAGAGAGCTTATTTATTGCATAAACTCATTTATTAGTCACAATTACGTACACAATGTTAGGTTTTGTGTAATAGAAAATAATTTGAACTTAATCTTCAACAAAAAATTTAAATTATAGTTATAAAACATCCTACCCAAAGTAATAAGATACCTCAGTGTATTTCTGTGTAGAATGACTTTCTAAAGCTGTGGTATGAACTTTCACGATCTAACATAAATATTGTTTGATAACTGCGTCCCGTATAGTAAAAGTTTTCTTCACTAAGTTCTAGAGTTTTTTCAAATATCATAGCCAATCGCAGATTCCGTCTTTGTCTACCTATTGTAAATAAATTGAATTCTAAGAGGAACAAAAACAATGAAAGAAGCAGTTTCTTATATATACAAGAAATAACATGTTTTCTTCAGAAATACTAGTAGTTTTAGCAAAATTGATTATATAAAAAAAAATCGTTAACGCGGTAGCTGTGTTAATGTCAATATGGTAAACGTAAGTTAACCTAAAGACGTATTTCTGAACTATGCATTTGAAAATGGCTAGGACTAAACAAGTAAACTACGAAACCAGGGGTATTTATCATAATAAAAAAAAC
>JAODVP010063377.1:0-11278 GCA_025400035.1 Tetradonia laticeps
TATGGGTTACGGCTTAACGTTGAGTTTTCGAGACACCCTGCATATTAAGATTTCGTGCGCAAACTTCACACTATTTAATAACATGTAGTAATTGGGAAATGTGCTTTTGGTAACAAAATAAAATACACGATATCTACTTCAACGTGTATTGTATTTAATAACACATGGATTATCTTTTGTTTGCTAACTATGATGATTAAATTCATGTTATAAAATTTGGGTTCTCTCATTTAAAATCTGCAAACACATTTTTTTATCGGACCAAGAAAAGAAGGAATGTAAAATCAAACATGAAGTAATGGCGAAATTGGGTTTTTTTTCAGGAGCATTGTTTCTTTCATCTATTGTTTCGAACAGTTCAGTCCCAAAAAAAATCATAGATAAATTTTATTTATTCCATTTTTACCACCATAGCGCACCTTCTATTTTTCTGCCTTGTAATATTATATTGATAGTAGATATTCAGGTAAATTACAGGTGTGCGCTGGTACGGAATATATAATATAAAAACTATTATGAGAGACAATTTTAATAATATTTAAATATGTTTTATTTCGTGAGTACCTGGCTAGATTTCAACATTAAAAGCAATAGAACTTGTATAGAGGTCCATTTCAAATCCGTCCTTTTTTTATTTTTCTATAGTGTGCAAACTTCCTGTGATGATTTAATTGATTTTATAAAGTTTGGGCTCGCTCATTTTAAATCTGCAATCACAGATTTTATCTGATAATATGGAAGGAAAGCAATTTAGGATCAAATATGAAACTTTTTCCAATTGTATTGTCTTTTGTTCCATTCACCTCAATGCCTGGAAAATAATCATAGTTATTGAATAGGCAGGTGCACTAAGACTGCACGAAATTTTAGTGTTTTCTAGGTTTTATTTAAAAAAAATTGATTTAAGTTGTCTATTAAGTCTAAATTGTTCATAAAAGCACTTATAAACATAAGCATTTTGCAGTTTTCTGGATTGTTTTAATAATAAGTAAAGTTTTAGTTTTAATGCCCGGCGCCTCCACACTAGAAGCTTCCGTCTATGATAATTTTCTAATGTTAAAAAGTATAAAACGTTCTTTTTTTCCTGATGTGACGTTTTGCATTATTATCATTAACCTAACGATGTGAATTCACGTTTTCAACTGAAGTGTTGCAACGACTCGCTTTATGCGTTTACATTGAGGTGTTTTTCTGCAATTTTTCGCAAAATAGAGGACCAATCGGTCTCAACTCAACGGATAATTGAATGGGAAGATAATCCTGACGCGGCTTCCTGAATGTTTGAGCTTCCTGGGCTGCCGAAAAGTACTGCATCTCAATTTTGCATCAATCAAATCAGATCAATAAAACTAAACCGTGTCTTATCCGTAAAAATCATGCCATGAAGTGTTATTTAACAATTAATTAGAAATAAAATCAATAAGTTAAAAACTGTTGATTCTAAATGAAACTCTTTGCAATTACGAGAAAGCTCGTATATACCTTCCAACTCGTAAACAAACCGACAAAATAATAGAGCAAAAGTATCTAGCAACTTCATGCTTTTTACTGTTTGCACAGTGCCCCCGTCTGGTGGCTTGTTTTTATTTATCTCCGATACAATGCCGATGCATTTTCGCTGCTCACAAAGCCAGTTATACACATAAACTTGCGTTTATTTGTTATTTGATCAGTACATCAAAGTCTCCGGCAGAAGGAAACCAAAGCGACGCAACTTCTGCGCTGGTTCTCGCTCTCACGTCTAATGATCAACATCGTAGGAGACTAAGCGCACTGTATTGTTTTTCCAAGGCAAAACACACAATCGCGCAGTGAATCAGAGCAAAAGCACGAGAAACAGCAAAGAGTCGAATGGAAAGTTCTGTTTGTTTGCACAGTTTTTTTCCTATTTCGTTGCTATTCTACCAAATAATTCCTCCTAACTTCTCTAATCGGCATTAGATACTCGCAAAGTGAAAGAAAGCATCTGCAAAATGTAGCCTAGCAAACAAAATACAAAAAAGTACAAACAGGGAAGTGAAAAGAGAAGTATGAGGATCAGGTTTGGGTAAAATAGGAAAATTGCGATACTTATTCTGATAAAAGTACGGATGAAAAAGTCGAGGTAATACAAGGTAGGAAATGGGAAGAGGGATGAGAATATATCGTGTGTGGTGTTGCAACCAGAAGGACATTATCCTTAGCAAGTGGAAGGAAATCGGTAGGATCGGGAGTCGATCCTGCGAACGCGAAATCAAGGGGTGGGTGCGCCCTGCGGCAGTGGCGCAATTTGTCTGATGCCTTCCTCAGCTTTTACGGAATAAAAAAAGACATCTATGCCCACACACAACGTCGGGAGAGGGAACGTCTTAAAACTGAATTCGCGTGCTCATAAAACGATTCTGCCGCGATACATTTCCCACGAGCTATTCGGAGCTACTGACGCGCCAAGTCACTTTTTAGGACTAGCAATAGGCTCACTCCTAGTCGGCTAATGGACTGTGTAATACGGCCTCAATTACCCGTCGGGAGATTAATAGGTCTCATTCGTACACGGGCTTCGCTAGCGGATTGCATGACTTTTATTCGCGTCGTTTCTTTGCTTTCATCGCTGACCTCCGCGAGGTGAAGGAGTCTATGTCCGCACGCGTGCTGCCTGATTTTCGTAAAAAACAGCGCACCGACGACTTCTTGCCTGGGAAAAACTTTAATGGGTTCCATGCAAGCGGCAAAGCGATTCCTTCGCACGTAGTTAACATTTATCACTTGCGGCAGCAGAGTCTGCATGGGGCAAAGGTTGCGCTGGAGAGAAAAGTCCTGCAGCGGATGCGGGAGGAGAAAGGCGGAGGAAACTGCGAGGCGATAAGACCCCAGTATTAAACCTTTGAGGTGGGTGTAAAATCTTACTGCTGATATTTTGTTCTGTTCTTTGCCGTCACTACAAATTAATATCACTAACTAGACTTAACAACTTCATTCAAATATAGATTCATATCTATATATTAGGATATCATCATACGTTTTAATTTCGGTTCGCAAATATTACGATTACGGGTCTGAAGTAAGGGAGAATAGACGGCGATGAAGGATATATAGTCCGTACGCGCCGTGAATAATCAACAATCGTTGGAAATAATAAACGGCAAGTTTGCACGACGCGCACACCTTCACGCGGGGTACAAAACCCGTGCAAACGAACCTTGCATAAACGTAAATCCGAGCGGAAACAGGAACAGCTATTATCTAAGAGTGGCAAGCGAACGTTAAACTAAACCGTGAGGGCAATTACATGTTACATCGGCGACGGTGCGCCACTCGGCATTTACTCGTCGCGGTGTTATTCCCAGTGTTATGATGTTGTATATTCACGAGGGGTGTACTATTTATGATTTAATATATATGGCAAGTTTGCGCGCGGACGTCGAGGCAGCGCCGTATCGCCAGTTATTCCTCCTTTTGCCTCGTTATATGTCAGTTAGACGTTGTGATAATAATCGCATTCCATTACTCTGTGTAAACGTATTTGCACACGCCATTACTGTTTGGGCTATAACTTGATATATACACTAAAACGTTCCCGAAAATATTTATAATGCGATTCATTTATAATGATCGCAGAAACATGCGGCGTAAAAATTTCCTTTTTTAAATATGTTACTGTGAAGTATTCAGAATAAATAGTAGGATGTGAATAGTTGCAATCAAAGGCGAAGAATAGGAAATCGTATTCTTGCGAACTTGAAAAAATAACACAATAGAGTGCGGCGTAAAAACTTCCCTTGCTAAATATGTTACTGTGAAGTTTTCAAAATGTATAGCAGGATATCTATGGTTGTAATCAAAGGCGAAGAATGGGAAATTGTGTTCTTCAAAGTTTCGCTCAAAATTATGTATTATTGAAGACAGTAAAGAGTTATAGACGTCCTGCGCACTTGAAAAAAATAACGCAATAGAGTGCGGCGTATAAACTTCCCTTTTTAAATATATTACAGTAAAGTATTCAAAATATATAGTTGTAATCAAATGTGTTGAATGGGAAATTGCATTCTTCAAAGTTTCACTCAAAACTATGTATTATTGGAGACAGTAGAGAGTTATAGACTTGAAAAGAACTTGAAAAGAAACACAATAGAGTATGGCGTAAAAACTTCCTTTTTTAAATATGTTACTGTGAAGCTTTCAAAATATATAGCAGGATGTGAATGGTTGTAATCAAAGGCGTAGAATGGGAAATTGTGTTCTTGAATGTTTCGCTCAAAATTATGTATTATTGAAGACAGCAGAGAATTATATACGTCATGCGAACTTGAAAAAAATTACACAATAGAGTGTGGCGTAAAAACTTCCCTTTTTAAATAGGTTACTGTGAAATTTTAAAAATATATAGCATGATGTGAATAGTTGTAATCAAAGGCGTAGAATGAGAAATTATTTTCTTGAAAGTTTCGCTTCAAATTGGAGACAGCACAGACTTATAGACGTCCTGCAAACTTGAAAAAATAATACAATAGTGTCGTAAACACTTCCATTTTTAAATATGTTACTGTGAAGTTTTCAAAATATATATCAGAATAAGTATGGTTGCAATCAAAGGTGTAGAATGGGAAATTGTGTTTTTGAAAGTTTCCCTCAAAATTATGTATTATTAGAGGCAGTAGAGAGTTATAGACGTCCTGCGATGAAAAAAGAACATAATAGAGTGTGGCGTAACAACTTCCCGCTTTAAATATGTTACAGTGAAATTTTCAAAATGTATAGTAGGATGTGACTTGTTGTAATCAAAGGAGTAGAATGGGAAATTGTATTCTTGAAAGTTTCACTCAAAACTGTGTATTATTGGAGACAGTAGAGAGTTATAGAGGTCTTGCGAACTTGCAAAAAATAACACAATAGAGTGCGAACTGCTACTGTAAACTATTCATAATATATAGGAGGATGTGAATGATAATGGTAATCAAAGACTTAGAATGCGAAATTGTTTTCTTGAAAGTTTCGCTTTAAATTATGTATTATTGAAGGCAGTAGAGAATTATAGACGTCCTGCGACCTTGAAAAAATAATACAATAGTGTGGCGTAAACATTTTCGTTTTTAAATATGTTACTGTGAAGTTTTCAAAATGTATAGCAGGATATGAATAGTTATAATCAAAGGCGCAGAATGCGAAATTGTGTTCTCGAAACTTTCCTTCAAAATTATGTGTTATAGACGTCCTACGAACTTGCAAAAATAACACAGTAGAATGTGGCGTAAAAACTATCCTTTTTAAATATGTTACTGTAAAGTTTTCATAATATATAGCAGGAGTGTGAATGAATAGTTGTAATCAAAGGCGTGGAGTGGGAAATTATGTTCTCGCAAGTTTCGTATTATTAGTTAGGTATTATTATGGATGAGAGCAGAGACTCATAGACGTCCAGCGAACTTTAAAAAAATAAGAGAATAGAAAGTGCCATAAATACTTCCTTTTCTAAATATGTTATACTGAAGTACTCAGAATATATGACAGGATGAGAATAATTGTAATCAAAGGCGTAGAATGTGAGACTGTGTAAGTTTCTCTTAAAATTATGTATTATTAGAGACAGCAGAGAGTTATAAACGTCCTGCGAACTTGAAAAAAATAACACAATGGAGTGTGGCGTAAAAAGCTCCCTTTTTAAATATGTTACTGTAAAGTATTCATGTATAGGAGGATGTAAATAGTTGTAATCGAAGGTGTTGAATGGGAAACATAACGCAATAGAGAGTATATATTTCAAAATACAGGGTGATTTGCAGCTTGATGCAAAGCTTCTAGGGGAAGCTAGCCTAGACTATTTGGAACCATTTGGGTCAAAATCATTTTAGTCCAAGTCTCACGCATTTGTTTTATCGAGTTTTTACCGGTTTTAGTGAAAAATCCCGAAATAGTTTAATTGGTAATAAATAATGGCCAGTTGGGTTGATGAATCAAGTGTTTTTAATTTTATTCTACTAATATAATGTGCAAATTCCATAAAAAAACACGTTTTCAACATCTGTTACATCAGATTATTTTTTAACCGAGATTTGAAGCTAATATAACTTTTAAAAATGGAACACAAAGGAGTTTTTGACGACTTGTAAAAAATGAGAAGTAGGTGTATTTATGGTCAAACCTTTTCAAAAACTTCCTTAGTTAAAGTACTTTCATTTTTAGTATAATTTATGTGCATAGCTCACATATTATCTAAACTAAGGTTTGTGAAGCTAACTAAATTATGATTTTTACATGGAAATTTAAAGTTTTTGCGTTAGAAATGATTACAGAATTCAATTCCAATTAGAAGAAATTGATGGAAATTTCTTTTTATTTAATTTATTCACAAACTAGTCTTTTTCAGAAATTTGCAAATTGTTAAGAAAATTCAGACGATTAAATAATTTTTCTACATAAAATATTAAAAAATAAAATTCAATGAATTTGCCTTAGAAATTAAATTTATTAACATTTATAATTCAAAAATACTATGTTTTAAATCAAAAACATTATTTCTTTAGTGAGCCTAAAAATTCAATTTTTCGCTTTTAGTTTGGTTTTCAAAACCTAGCTTGATTAATTTGCGAGCAATGCGAATAAATGATACATAAACGAAAGTACTTTAACTAAGGAAGTTTTTCAAAAGCTTTGACCATAGGTACGCCTACTCCCAATTTCATTACAAGACGTCAAAAGCTGCTTTATGTTCAATTTTTAAAATTTTCCTTAGCTTCAAATATCAGTTAAATAAATTATCAGATGTAACAGATATATTAAACATCGTTTTTTATTGAATGACATTATACTATTAGAATAGAATTAAAAACACTTGATTCAATATCCAACAGCCCATTATTTACAACTAATTGAACTATTTCGGGAATTTCCACTAAAATCTATAAAAAAATAACGATAAAAAATCCGTGAGACTTGGAATAAAATGATTTTGGTTCTAAATAGTGGAGGCTAGCTTCACCTTGAAGCTTTGCATCGAACATCAAATCATCACCCTGTATAGCAGAATGTGAATGCTTATAATCAAAGACGTAGAATGGGAATTCACTCAAAATCATGTAGCTATTATTGGACGTCCTACGAACATGAAAAATACGTTTTTACTCGAGCAATATTCTCGAAGTATATAGCAGAATGTAGATGGTTGTAATCAAAGGCGTAAAATTGGAAAGTTTAACTTTTACACAAAATATTGTGGCAAAAGAGATATTTAAATACCAGACTGAATCTACGTATCAATAATATAGCGCACTCGTGTATTCCAAGAAAAAGAAATACGTACCCAGTTATATTTCCGCCTGATTTGTTCAATATTCAAAAGACGAATAAAATATCGGTTTATACGATTTCATATCGGATTTTATGATTCCTGCACATAAATGCAAGCGACGTAACGCATAGAACTCTTAGAACTCAAAGAATTCTGTTGTCCTGGGGGTGAAATCGTAGTGCTTTCATATATTTACGGTATTATTGTGCTCTTCCTGTTCAATACCAGGCAAAGTATTGTTTAGCATTTACATGTGAAACAAAGCATCGCATCGTTTTCGTGTACAGCCAGCGTGGATCCGTTGTATAAATTTCCTAAATTATCTTATTATGCAGACACGGTGCAGACACAAAATTGTATTATTTTACATATTTCTATCAACATAGGTGTTCCACTTATATTGCGTTTTCCATACCCCCATATATAATTTTGGATATTGTGGGGCGTATAGCCCGAATTATATTTCCTGCTTTATGTATTTTAAGATAAGCGTGCTTATATTTGCGATGGTAGTTTAATGAAGTCATTGTAGATATTTCATCGTCACTTCTTTTTTACTAAAACCTGAACTTCTCACGAGTTTACTGCCGGCTTTCTTGAGTTTGTTGTGCTGCCAATTCTCTGTGAAAGCACTTGGGCCATCATTACGTTCCATAGACTCTGAAGCGCTCTCGAGTGGCTGCCGCCCCCGACGTACTTTCAGCACTTTGCTAATATTGAAGAAAAAATCACTAAAGGAGCGTCTTGAGATTTACCTTGCTTTGGCATTTACTTCCGTGTTAAAAAAACAAAGATTAAACACCTCAAGAAAGAATACTTTTTACTGCGATTGCAACTAGACAATACAATGCAAAGATTACGTAATTACTTTTTTTATAAATG
Source organism: Tetradonia laticeps (assembly GCA_025400035.1). Taxonomy (NCBI): domain Eukaryota; kingdom Metazoa; phylum Arthropoda; class Insecta; order Coleoptera; family Staphylinidae; genus Tetradonia; species Tetradonia laticeps. The sequence goes on from JAODVP010063377.1 coordinate 8,147, forward strand.
AACAGCAAGGTAGCTGGAAATTTACTGCTTATTGCTTTATCTTTTTATCGTTTTATCTTTGCTTGCATTGAAACAAATTAAAAATTTTGAGTACATAAATTGTATGTAATATAAATCTTTGTAAGAATACTCTTTGAAAACTTCCAATATTGAGAAAATAACCCCTTCTAAAATGTGATAAACATGGATTTATTGCATTTTATAATAAAAAATGCCAGCGTTCTGAAAATTTATCACTGACTTACTAATCTATAAATCAGAAATATCTGCAGCTTTGTTCAGCATTTATAGAAATAGGAATTAAGAATTTATATTAATCCGTATCCCCAGTACTCTAATACAACAAAAAATATGGAAAACCATACAAAAACAACAACGGAAAAATACTTAATTCCTCCGCCAGTAAAAGCACTGAAATTATTAATGTCTAATCTTGAACGTGACACATTCATGCTTTTTGGCTATTTTCACAAAGTTTTTGTTCGGATTTAATATAATTCGAGTAGCATATTCAGTTTACAAAATAAATAATTTCACCTACATACAGGTATCTGCAAATATTTGCTCGGAATTATATTGAAACAACGCATCATTAATTTTTGCAAAGTTTTCCAAATGATTATGTTGCAAAATGAAACGAATATTATATATTTATTAAATATTAACAACGCCCGAGTACGCACGAAACGAATAAAAACAAATAAAGTTATTTCATGCGCGCTGGATATTCGAATGGTGAATTTTTAAAACCAAACTAAATATTTAATGACTGACATTTGCTGCCCTGATTTGTTCATTTCGCGTGCACACATTTCAAACTACATAAAGCCACTTTATAATTAAACGAGTCTAAAATTCGTCTAGTTTTTGCTGATAACGCGTTTGTGAATGCGCAAAAATAGCTTTCGCGTCAGACAAACATAACAAAAGCCGTCAGAAAAAGCCCCAAGTTTGAGCCTCATTTTCGTGTGGGACTGTTTAATGTTGCGCTTTTAAATATTTTTATTTCGCTGCGGCGTTTATATTTTGTTTAATTTTCATGCTTGGCTGTGTTTTCATTAGCAGTCGCATGTTTTTGCGTTTGTACGTTGCGCTTTGCGTTTTCATACAAAGGACTCATACTAATAGGATATGAAGTTCAGTGTGTAATATATTAGTATATATTTCAGCTTGATTCGGTTTGTTTCATTAACTTCCTTTTGATAGACGGAAATATTTTGAAGTAGATATATGAGGGCACAGTTTTTTGTGGCTGTTTCAGGGCAGTTGTGATGTGTGATGGCGTATGGGGCATGTAACCATTCTTTCATTATGCGTTGCGCTTGCTTGCCAAACATTGAACGTCCCCGAGCGCCGCCTCCCATTGCCCCCCTTGCAGCAAGTGCTCCGCGATGCGGCGCAATGGCACATTACCAACGAGCATCCAATTCGGCAGAGCGACGCGGTCGTACATTAACATGCCAGTTGGTTTTCAACCTTGTAAAGTAGAAAACAATGTGATGTGACAGGCAGGACGAGGCATAACGACGACGAGGTCGTATCAACGCGTCATTCCAATGCCAACATGCTCGAATATTCCCAATATGTGGAGGCTTCCAGTTGGGTGTTCGCACAACAACATGTAAACTCACCTAACCTAACTTAACCTATAGTCTATATTTTCATCACTCTGTATATGTGAATTTTTTCGTCTGACAGCACACGATTTTTCCGGCTCGTCTCGAATACGACGCGATGTGCGATGCGCGATGCGATCCGAATTAGTGATGCGTTATTCTTATCATTGTTGTGGTTTTTCGATACGCTCTAGGGCGAATGCGGCACGATGCTTGCGGCTTTTTGTGCGCCCTTTTTCACTTTCCCCAAATGCGCGTTCGAGTGAGAGATGGGTTCTGAAAGCCAGAATTCGAAATATGCCGCATGCGTGGGCAAATCTCCTGCTTTTTCATCTTCGAAAAAGCAAAGTTTTTCTCGTTTTATTACTTATACTTATACTTTGTTTCTTATAGGTATTCCTCACATATATTCGTATTACAAATAGTACCAAATAAGAAAAAAAAAACATCCTCTGGTAGGTAAAGCCACCCCTCCAATTTTCACGCTCCTCTTCACTGCCTGCATTTCATCCATCGTGAATTCTTCACATACCTCCTATCCCTGTCTCCTTGGAATAATTCTGCATTTGGGAAATCAGTCCTATGGTTTTATCCGTTGTACGGCATGCCCTCTCTTCCCCCACTAGGTAACTGCTTCCACAATTCCTTAAATCTATTACTTTCCCAACAGTTCTCCCTCTGCTTCTTTTCTCATCCCACCTTCTTCTTCCTGCAGTGGCACCATCAACAGCTTCCCCCATTCCCTCCTCCATTCTCCGACAGACATCTTCTCATCTCCCTATTTTGTCTTTGCTTCTCGCAACCTGCTGCACCAAGCATTCCATCTTTAGATGTCTTCATCAGCTCTAACCCCTCCATCGATCTACCCCCACCCAGTTGGCTACCATTCCCACCTTTGCTGCATTTTGTCGCATACCCCCTCCCAAAACCTTCCTCAATCCAGGTTTCTCTACCCTCCAACGATTCCCCGCCAGTTCCTTTCACTTCCCGCATCTTTCAACATCTTGTGACCTTCCATATCCCCACTTTCATCTTTCCTCTCCCTACTTCTTTGTTATTTCCTCTTCCGCAAACCCCTTCCAGATTCCTCGTACCCGTAACTTCTAATAACCCACCATAACATCCTCTTCTTCCCTCCTCTTCAGCTCCCACGCTGTCTCCCGTAGCCCCTTTTGTATGTCCCGTTCTTATCGTGTGAGACCATCACCTATGAAGAAGGCTTTGCCACTCAATCTGCCCTTCCCTTTCATAATCACCATATTATCTTGGAATATGGCAAGGCATACAAGTATCATCCCGCTATTCATCTCCACCACTCTGTTCACAGTACATTCTCTTCCTCCACTCCTTTTATCACCACGTACTTCCTCCTCTCCTCCTTCTCCCTTCGGTCCTCTGGCCTCTCATTCATCTTCCTCTCTTCCAGCACCCTGTACTCCCTGTCTTCCTTCAGTTGTTGGATCTAGTTCAGAACCACTCCTATCAATTGTTGGATATTCTCTCTATCGTTTTCAAA
>JAODVP010063486.1:0-14293 GCA_025400035.1 Tetradonia laticeps
TCCATGCGAAAATTGTGCGTAGGACTCTCAAAAAGGAGCAAACTGAAAGTGGTAGTTCAAATTCGGACCAGTTCCTCTATAATTTTCAAACGTATCGTTTTTTTTTATTTACTTACCGATAGGTAAAATGTTTGGCTATTTTTGTATTCACTGAGAAACAAATTCCCAATTCGGTAATTACCAGACTCCAATCTGTAGTGCGATGTGTGTCAAATGTCTCCAAATTTCCCGTCAATTCCGGATGTACCCGAGCAGCCATTTCCAGTAAATCTAGGTCATTCAAGTCGCCATCTTGGGAGAATTTCTCCAAGACGTTAACGTTGTTATAAGTCAGATTTGCGACTGTTGCGACGAATTCATGGTAGTAGGCGTATTTGGGATGGGATTCATTGAGGCTCCATTTTCTGAAAGTGATAAATTTAGGATATGTCAAGTCTATGTACAGATCATTAAGGTTATGTAAAGGGAAGCAACGCTATGTGAGGATAACAAGGTTATGTATAGGAAAAGAGGGTTGTATATATAATGCAAAGAAAAAATACTCTTTGATGTATTCGTCCAGAAGTGTGTCGTCGTATTTCTTGACGAAACAAGCAGTTGCGCTCGGGAGTGGATTGAACCAATTACGATAGTCCTTTTGAATGGAGACTACAGTTGGATTTTCGTAGTAACGATGTACGTTGCGTACAGAGAGATGGATGGAATAGTAGAATGCAAGACCAATGATTAATGTCCAGCCAAGTCTTAAAATAAATAGGATTCATACTTAACTATCTATCTATCTATCTATATTGTAGATATATTATTATGTACATATTAGTAATTTGCAGGTTAAGTTATTTTTTTAGATTCTGCTAGGTTATGCTATCTTATTTTAGGTAATATATGATTAAATTACCGTTCTAGGACATGTAAATTCTTATCCGTTATCTTAGGAACCCCATGAATTGTTGTGTGTCTAGTAAAATCTTCAAATTTCGTGCAGAGAATGTTGCTGCAGTGCCGCATTTTGAAGAATCAATGATTTGTACTCACTTGGCATTAACTCATGGATCGGAGGACACAAACAGCATTAGCATGAAAAACATCAACATCAGAGTGCATTTAGATCAATTTGCTGATAACTTCGTTTTAGGTAACCTATTTCTTTTACTTAACTTGACTTAACCAACATTAAGCTAACCTATGTCTGATTTATCTATCTACCTACATAGAAAATTCCTATTACTAAGCCTTTTCTAGATAATGTTGAGTGATTATAATACGTCAAAGAGAAGAACAAGTCAAGGTCTAGTTTTTTACACACATTGGTGATACTTAGGTACCTATTAAGAAGGTTAGCATTATAAATCAATGTCTCTGATTTCCCCGAATGGAAATATTTGTCTATTTGTCTCACTTATCAGTTTATCTCGAGCTAACATTCATCATCATCATTCTCATCATCAGAACCTTCACCATCATAATTTGTACACCTGTGCCTGGGTTACCATTCCACTAAATTCCAGAAAGAAATATTCCATTCCGAAATATTACTCGAAATGTTTGCGAGGACGAGTGTTGGTATTGTTGCAGTAATTTATTTGCTTGTGGTTGGTTCCATCCAAGCAAAAACACTGCATGGGTTCGAGGAAGATGAGCCTGTCAACATTAACATAAAAAATGGCGCCGGATTGAAGATCTCGTATCCATCGGGGGAGATCCTGGTGCCTTCTGAGAGAAAGAACGTGCGGATTAAGACCATTGATGTGTTTGAGGAGAAGAATTCACCACCAGCTGTGCCAGAACCTGGTAGGGTATAGTTCATTTTTCGTTGTATATAGAGTAAAACCTCTTTATTGCGAACACTTCTAACTTCCATTGGATACACATTCAATATTAGCTAGGTGTCCACATCAGGGACTATTAACTATTCCTATTTCCTATGTTTGTGTTTTTGTGTCTGGGATTGTTTCAATATTTTTTATAAATCCATTTAGTCTCTTATGACGCAATAGAAATCTAATGCAACTTATTTTTATATTATCTTATCCAACTAGTTTCGATTTTAATTGGTCTTTGTCAGGGACTAATATACAATTAAACGACTAATACACATATCTATTATTTGTCTATTAATGATATATTAGTCCATGACGCAAATCAATCAAGATCGAAACTAGTTGGACAAGATAATATAAAAATTAATATGTTTAATTAGATATTTACTGTGTCATAATTAAAATAATCCAATACTGTTTACTGAGCAATATTATTATTAAATTAGACTCCTCTAATAGGGAAACCAGAGGTTTTAGTCTGATTAATTCCTAATTTGTGTTTTGGTGTCTGTTATTGTTCCTAAAGCTGTTTTCAAAAAACCTGTAATAATCTGTCCATATTAGAGAGTTTTGATGGTTTATGTTCTAGATGAAGACACCGACTATTACATAAGAAACGCTAAATATCCTTGGGAACAACATAAAACTCAAAATCAAGGACCTAACCAATACCATCATGGATATACAGGTTATAATCCAGATTATGTAAACAATAATTATAACAATGATGGATACTATCAAGAAAGTCCAACTACAATTAATGCTTGGGTCCATATGATTGATATGAAGAGTATTAATTCCATTCTACAATACATTCAAGAATTTATAGCTATTTTACAATGTTTTCTCCGCGGCGATAGGTCAGAAGTTAGGAAAATGGCGTCGTACTTTATGCAAAAATACATATAATAACGTATGTGTAACTTAGAATAAAGGTTGTTTATATTACAGTATGATTATATCAATTTATCGCATGTGTGGTTAGGTTAAGTTAAAAGAATTGTTGTTTTGAAGTTTTAAGTTTTAAGGTGCTTAAAATGTCTTCAGGTAATTTATACTGAAGGTAGTTTAGGATAATTATAACTTGAGGATATATTCATTGTCAACAACATGGTATACCTACTTCCAGGAAGGTGTTTCAAGTAAAACATAAAAGTAAAACTGGAAATATACTAAAATCACAATAAACTTTCCTGGTATTTAAGATTTATTGGGCGTTCAGTAATTTATTAATTTATATATGTGAGGGGAAATGCGCCGTTCATATTTTATGGGTGTCACAGCCTCCTGCCAATTTACTTAATGTAAATAATTATTAATAATGTAATTAAGTATGCAAATGTCGCCACTAAAAATAACCGTCAAGGATTCACACCTTTTTCGTTTTTTTGCGTATCTGGAGCTTATAAATGCAACAAAACCCTGAGTGCGCAGCATTATCGGTTCAGTCCAAAAGTTTAGTTCGCTGGAAAAGTTGAAGAGACGAAGAGAAACAAGTAAGAAGTAACAAGTGACAAGTAATAAGTAAAAAGAAACAATGAAAAACTTATTATTACTAGTGACCATTGTATTAATTGGGGTAAAATCTGCTAAACTACGTAAGTTTTTCTATATTTCTTCTGTTACTACTAGGGCTCGGATTTTTAGGTGAAATTAAAAATAATTTTAGATTTTCTGCATTCTTAAAATTGTCAGCCGTAAAGGATTTTCTGTTCTCCTGTAACATTCACCCTGTTCACCTCAATTTTAGGTTAGGAAAAGTGCCTAATTAGGTTACAATCTAACCCCCATATAGGTTCTCTTATGTGAAATGGAATTCACAAATTTGGCTTTAAAAAGTGTAAAACTAAAATATATCTTTAAATTTTTGTATTAAATGAAGAGGCAAAAAGCTGGTTAAGACCTAGGAATCCGGACCCTAATTATTACAGATGTTTTTCGGTATATACTATATATACTCATATATAGTATTTTTATACTATTTTATGTATAAAACATGATACTTTGTAGCTGAGTACTTAAAAAAGTGCCGAAAAGGTCCTCAAAGCCGCGAATGCGTCATCCACAACGGGGTCGCCGCCATCAACACGTTGAGCAAAGATGGCGAATCGAAGTTTCAACTGCAGAACTTGTCGCCAGTACACGTCGATAAAATCGATCTGCAAGCGACGCCGCAGCTGCGCATCGTCCTTGACAACGTGGATGTCAGCGGCTTCGACACTGTGCGGTTCATTGATGGGCACATTGACGAAAACGAGCTTGCCTTCAAGGCCCACTTGGACAGAATAGGACTGGTAGGTCAGTACGAGGTTAATGGACGCATCCTCATTCTGCCGATTCAAGGAAAGGGGGACGCGAACATCACTATACGTATGTTTTGTTTGAGATTCTGGTTGAGTTCAATCAATTGTTTGTTTTACCTTGTCTTCTGGTGTTGTAGTCGATTTTGACTTTGATTATAAAGCGAAATTAATAACTGAAGAACGCAAAGGAAAGAAGTATTACCGTGTTGAAGCAAATGAGAATACTGTGGGAAAAATCGTAAATGCGAAGAGGGTCTACATGCATTTGGACAATTTGTTCAATGGCGATAAGCGATTGGGTCCCGAAATGAATACATTTTTGAATGACAACTGGGCGGATGTCTTTGGAGAAGTTAAGGTAGCGATGGAACAAGCGGCATCTTATTCGATCGTCAATTATTTCATTAATGGTTATTTGCATTACATTCCTGTTTCCGAACTGTTTGATGAGACCATTTAACACAATATAACATTTAAGTTATCATTATTTTTATATTCAAATGTAACATTTTTAATATAAATAAACATAGTTAAAATGGAAATACAAATTTAATTTAATTTTCTAATATAAATATCACTTATGGTCAAGGTCAAATACAGACACATCAGGAGCTGTCAGTTTCGTACATTTCAAATACTCAGTCTTAAGGGTTTCACGTGCTGAAAGGCGTTTTTCTGGATTACATTCCAAAATTTTCTGAAAATAATTGAATACATTGAATTAACATAGTCTTGACTATAGGCAACTAATAATACATATAAAAAGTTTGAAATAAACACAAATTGATAGCAGTAGACAATTTCTGAAAATTATAACTAATTTTGTTTGTAAAAATCTGAAATTACAAAATAAAATCAAAATCGTACTGAGACTATAGGCAACCAATAATACCAAAAATAACTGCAAGAATAAAACCACAAATATATACTGAATGATATACAAAAATGATAAAAAATAGTTTACTAACCATTAAAAAATATTTCTGCTCCTCGCTATGAAATTTAATAAAACTACTTAAATCCTGTGGTTCCCATAGTGGAAAAGTTTTCCTGAAATCCGGCAGAGTTGAGCAACCAGGCCACGTGTCTTCATTGGGAGTCCCACAAATCTTGAACAACTTGTACAGCTGATCAATTTCCGAGTCGCCAGGAAACAACGCCGACTTGGTGATCATTTCCGCCATTATGCAACCCAAACTCCACACGTCCACAGCTGGGCCATATAACTTGGAGCCCAACAGCAGTTCTGGTGCGCGATACCACAATGTGACCACTTCGTGAGTGTAGGCACGGACGGGGATCATAAAACAACGCGACAGACCAAAATCTGCCAGTTTTATGTGTCCCTCATGGTCGATGAGTATATTCTGTGGTTTTAAATCGCGATGCAGGATTCGATGCGAGTGTAGATATGCCAAACCATCAAATAATTGCTTCATGTAGCTCTACTTATCAAAATAGAAGCAATCTATATTAAATGTGATTCAATATACACCTATAATTAGTGAATTAGTAAGAAATATTTACTTTTACTAAATCTTCAGGTACACTCATTGTTGTGGCATCTAAATAATGCTTCAAGTCCATGTCGAGATACTCGAAAACCAGATGGATCGCTTTTTGATCCCCACAGATGATATCCAGCAGCTCAACTATTGACGAATGATGCAGATTCTTCAACAACGAGATTTCCCTAATTGCTGTCGATGGTACACCTTCAGAAGATCTGTTTTTATATCAGAACATCATTGATTTCTTTCTCTAACTACTATGTTTTTCAGCGTTTACAGTATTTACAGAATGAAGAGACGAGTTAGTGAAATGAGCTGAATCTTGTGGTGCTACGAGTTGGAAATCATACGCAGCTACAACAAATCCAACCCATCTAAAGAACCCACAGCCCTGCCACCTTAGCAGTTGTTAGTTGATAGCAGTTTTAATTAGAAACAAGTGAAGCTCAATGAATGAGTCAGTTACCTGTCTAGTTTCATACGTTTGAGCGCTACATATTTGCCTGTGATCTTGTCTTTCGCTTTGTACACTACTCCGTAAGTACCTTCGCCGGCTTTCTTCAAGCGGATGAATTTGTCCAGTTTGTTGGCATTTTGCTCGAGCATTTCAGGCGACACGGCTAACATTTCGACGATTTACACTCACTTGGAGTGGATTTTCGCGCGAAAAATAATCTGCGGACGCGACGCCAGGATCAAGCGCAAGCGCAAGATCAATAACTTGAAGTGGTGATGACCAATCAGGTGACGACGGAAATATCAGGTTCGGATTTTGTTAATTTTTCCAGTAATTGATTAAAATTTTAATGTTTGCATTAACACGAAACAATATAAGGAAAATTTACAGTTATTTCAATTTATATTATGCTATTATCTCGTAGTTTTAAAAACGTAGATGGACTTTGTTTTTTGTAGTTTAATATTTCAACATAGGCAACTTATAATACATCTTGTAGATTGCTTGAGATTTGGATTTTTTAATACTGCATTAAAATTTTGTTTTAAATCGAATAATAGATACAAATATTCGGAATTGCAACATTTTTAAAACGTTTTTATATATTATGAAATTAAGTAGTGTTGTTAATAATGTTGAAATAATATGTTTATATGTAAAGAAAAAAGATTTTAATATATAATACCTATTTATATATACTGCTTTAATGTTAATAAGTTATATTGATTAATGTTCTGAACAACTTTAATTTTCTTTTTATTAATTTTACGCGAATTTGGTATTTCAATACACGGCTTCTTGATTTTGTGTATTGACATGTGTAATATGTAAAATATTATAAAGGAATAATTTAAACAGTTAACTACAATTGATAAGATTGATATTTTATAATTAACTTGTAATGCAAATATATGTTTAACATCATATGATTTGCATATTTTCTTAAATGAAAATATTTTCAAATTAATGATTATTATTAAATGTTATTAGATATTGGAAATGTGTTAATGGACATACTAAACATAATAGGGTGTTATTTTATTTTACATACTTTGTTTAATAAAATTTTAATGTATTAACATAGGCAACTTATTTGACATATGAATTCATGGTCGATGTGGCAAGTGGCATGGCAACTCATGTAACCAAATTATCCACATTCCACGTTTCACCTGACCACGATGTACACTTTTAATTTATTAACATAAGTTACATAATTTATGAAATTTACAATCATTGTCGAGTCACCCATACCTCAATCAGTATTACTTTTAACACCACTGAGTGCAGCGATTGGATTATAAACATATCACATAACAAGGTAATTTAACATATCAAGTTTGACTCTGTTCTCTGTTGCTATCATTGATCTAACCCTAAGAACTTAACATACTCGTTTGGATTAATTTGTTTGAGTTGTTATAGCAATGTAGAGAATGTAGTATAGTCACAATGTAGGGAATAGTCCAAAGTTCAAGTCGTACAAGTCATACAAGGCGTCCAAGTTTATGTGTAGTGTAGATAGTTGCCTATCATAACGGCTGCAAGTTATCCAAGCTGTTTGTCAGTTAACTCGAGTCACTCGGTTGCCAACGCGTTGGTCTCCAAAAGTTGGTAGCGTTACTAGTTACAAAAGAATTTCCCGGGTTTTGGTGTGTTAGGTGTCAATAATTTACAATAATGTCATCGTCACTTAGACTAGCAATGAGTGGGAGGGTGAGTAGACATTTTTAAGTACGTTGTTCAGTTGTTTTTTGGTTAGTGTAGCCAGTCGGCGACAAGTTCACGCAAGGCCACACGAGTTGAAAAAATTTCCAATAGAACTCTACTATACATGACTAGGTATAGTGGTGGAATAAGATTTATGTGAGTTATTAGCTTTAGCGATGTTCTATTGTTTGGAATGTCATGTCGAATTACTATTGGTCAGCTTTTTTATAATACAAGAAGTAGTTTCATGTGCCTAACATATCAGCCGAATATTTGCTTTTATGACCCCGTGTTATAGTTAGTTGGAATGCTATATTTCATTCATTTACTTAGTATATAAATAACAGAAGCCCCAAAAATGAACTCTGTACGTTTCCCAGTTCCTCATCATGTCTGCTCGCAACTACGCAACGAAACCCCAGCTGAATGAGGTGGTCATCGTCAGCGCGGTGCGTACGCCGATGGGTTCATTCCAGGGCAGCTTAGCTCCTCTTTCCGCCACACAACTAGGCAGCATCGCCATTAAAGCAGCAGTGGAACGCGCAGGAATCGCTAAAGAAGAGGTTAAGGAAGTGTACATGGGTCACGTCATTCAGGCCAATGTAGGTCAAGCCCCTGCCCGCCAGGCCACCATGTTCGCTGGTCTTCCCGAAACGACAGTCTGCACCACCATCAACAAAGTGTGCTCATCAGGTATGAAATCTATAATGCTCGCGGCACAAGCCATCCAGACAGGAGACCAAGAGGTGTGCCTAGCTGGAGGCATGGAGTCCATGTCCAACGTGCCTTATTACATGAAACGTGGCCAGACCCCTTATGGAGGAGTTAATCTCACCGATGGAATTGTCTTCGACGGATTGACTGATGTCTACAACAAGTTCCACATGGGTAACTGTGCTGAGAATACCGCGAAGAAGCTGCAGATTACACGAGAGATGCAGGATGAATACGCACTGAACAGTTACAAGCGGTCGGAGGAAGCGTACAAGAATAAAGCATTCGATAAGGAATTGGTGCCGGTCCCTGTGCCACAGAAACGCGGACAGCCTGATAAGCTCTTCACAGAAGACGAAGAGTACAAGCGGGTGGACATTGCCAGGTTTGGTAAGTTAGCTACAGTATTCCAGAAGGAGAATGGCACTGTTACAGCAGGCAATGCTTCGACTTTGAATGACGGAGCAGCCGCTTTGATTCTCACCAGTCGGGAAGCTGCAAATCGGCTTGGGTTAAAACCTCTTGCTAGGGTAGTTGGCTTTTTCGACGCTGAGATTGCCCCTATTGACTTCCCCATTGCGCCCTCCAAGGGTATTCCTGGTTTGTTAGAGAAAACAGGAGTTGATAAAGATTCAGTGGCAATGTGGGAGATTAACGAAGCTTTCAGTGCGGTTGCTGTTGCCAATCAGAAGATTCTAGGATTGGACCCGGCTAAATTGAATATTCATGGCGGTGCTGTGAGTTTGGGACATCCGATCGGGATGTCAGGCGCTAGGATTGTTGTCCACCTGGTGCACACGTTGAAACAGGGAGAGAAAGGTGTGGCGTCTATATGCAATGGAGGCGGTGGGGCTTCTTCCATGATGATTGAGAAGTTGTAAGTATAACTGCCGGAAGCAACGAACGGGACAATAAATATCAAGGTGCATTATGGTTATCAATTCATATATAAGTATTTTTATCTCAAATATTTGATATGTTTAACAATTTATTTGGAATAATGAGGATGTAATGGTTTTATCAGCTATAGAGAAATATATTTTGAACAGTTGTTACTCAAAAATAAGCTAAATTATAAGTTTTTGTTGAATGTGGTGTAGGCAACTAAGTATACATTAATATGTAAAAATTCAAATTTGTGGCGTGTTTCACGTTTCACTTTAAAAGCTTTACGTCAAAGTTCACATCACTTATTCATACTCACTCTTTTGTTGAAAACGAAAATAAATTCAAATAACCTTTCGCATTTCCTATGCCGTGCTCCTAAAATATTTTATTATATACATACTCTATTATGTGTTTATTTATGTGAGGTGCTCATATCTGATTTTGTGTTTACCAATCCTGTTTTGCCTTTTAACAGAACATGACTAGGTTTACAAAATGGCAGACCAATTTCATCTGTTACAGAAAAGACGCGGAATTGGGCTACAACATGCAAATGCCAACGCTGACGTTGTATACGCGAGAGCCGTGTCCGCTGTGCGACGAGTTGAAGGAGGAATTGCAGCCGTTTATCGCCGCCGGCGCGTGCACGCTGCGCGTTGTGGACATCGCCACCAAGGAGAATCTCAGGTATCTGCGATTGTATCGCCATGAGATTCCAGTGCTTTTTTTGAATGGCGAGTTTTTGTGCAAGCATAGATTGAATCGGGGTTTGTTGGAGAGAACATTGAACGAGTTAAAGAGGTATTGAATTTGATACATGTATGCGTGTGATTACGTTAGGTTCGCTTAGAAATGTATACATTTGTGATATATTTGTAAAGATGGAACTGTTGGTTCCAATTTCATCACTTCCTGTTCCGGTATTGGTCACACTTCCGGGTAGACCCGGAAATTGGAAGCCTCACGCACACCACATTAACTGTAAAACCTGTTTTCTGATACCTCTTTAGATAATGTTGTGATGAACAAAGAAGTTTGAAGGCCACACGTCTTCTTCAAATGTGTAATATGTATAATGCGAAATGTTTTTTGGAATCCAATTCAACAGGCAGGATGTGGTGTTGCGTGAGTAAGGTTTTCATGTTATTGTTCATACCCGGAAGCGACCCGAAATTCGAATTTATCGAAATTGTCGAAATCGTCGAAATTTGTAATAAAAATGTTTCCATTAAAATCTAGTCATATCGACGACTAGATTTTAATAGATTTACATAGAAAATATCCATATGCTTTAAATTTTAATAGGCTACTTGCCACAAGTTTTTTTAATATTGATATCATTTATAAATTTTTAAAAATTGTGAAAAGAACGTTTTTAAAGTTGAAAATAAAATTCGACGTATACATCACTCATACTTAGGCTTGCCAGGCTTGCCGGTTTAACCGGAACAGTGCCAGTTAGCGGTTGAGATCTCGGTACCACGGCCGGGATACTAAGTGTCCCGGAGTATGTACTCGGAATTTGTCTATATTAATTTAAAATTATAAAAATTTTTACCCAATAGTAAAACATAATCTAGGCTCTCTCATTACATTCATCATACAGATGGAGTTCATTGCTGAGGTTATATCATTTAAGGAACGTGTACTTGTTTCCCGGGAACATCAGCACTTGTAAAAGGGTTTTCTCTTGAATAACAATGTCTGGACTGATGATCTGGGGCTAATGAGTGAATCAATAGTAAAAGACTTGATTTCTTGCAAAATTAACAATGTCTTGCGCTGTAAAGCACAAAGCTTAGCAAAAGAAAAGTATGAGTAAAAGCTTAATCTAATATTTTTGATATACATTCATAACAAATTTTAAAACACAATCTATATAAATGTATAATTTGTTTGTACCATTTATTTGCTTACAATTTTCATCTATAATTTTTCGTTTTCAGCAAGGCACGTAATAAAAAAAATAATTGCGCGATTACTCCCTCATTGTCCCTGTTGCGCATCCCTAAAATATGGTGCGCATGATTGGCGGGGAAATTCACGGCCGTGCAAGGTTATTTGGGGGCACGGGTGTAATCCTATTACCCCTATTATCTATGATAAAACTTAGTCACAAAATATACCACCACTACCAACATTCTTACAAGATGGAATATTTATATTGCAAAAGGAATATTTATACTAATATTAGATAATATAGACATATACATCCATTCCATTTTAGGCAAATTTGTGTGCCTGAAACTCTAGTTATACTTCATAGAAAAATACTTTATTAAACCTCTTAAGAGGTTACAAATTTGCAAACCTCTTTGGAAACCCCTTGAAATAAGCTACAGGAATAAATAATAATTCCATTTAGAAAAACATAGCTATCTAACATTGAAGTAAGCTGTTGTACGTTGTTTGATACTAATATATTTTTAGGTAGAGTGGATCATTTTCGAAATATTTCATCGTTCCGAACCTTACCTAATATTCTTTATAATTTTAGATGAAAAGAAGTCATCAAGTTCCAATTTTAGATATAATATTAATGAATTTCTTTCTCCAATATTAATTAACTTCATATTACGTGGTAATTATGTGGTATTATGTGGTAACTGGCACTCGAACCGAGACCCTTGAGTATCCGGCTCAATGCCCTACCAATTAGACACAGATATCTGGGTGAAACTAGACGTATATACCAGAAATTTAATTCGAAATATAATCTCAGCATACATAAACACATATACAGGGTAAGTCAGAACTGTACCAACAAACTGTCAGAGGTCCGGGGATTTTTTATGACCTCCGGGGACTCCTTGTTGAGGCGAAACATGTAAGTATCAATTTTTCCTTTCGATTCAATAATCATTAGAAAAATAAATAATCTTTCAAGATTTGGTGATTTAAACCGCAAGATACCTGAAACATGCAAATAGCCACGAGCAATAAAACCGCATGAAGGTTAGACTAGCTTATTTTCATTTTGCGCATACGAGCCTCAGTGATTATACAAAATAAAATAATGGATGGATCTAAAAAATACTTATATGCCCTCGAACGATTCTAATCAGTAGCGACGTGGGTCCTCCCATGTTAGGGCGTTTGAACTGGTTACTCTAATCTAATTCAATGCGGTTTTGGGCGTTAACGCAGACCTTGCACATCCGGACGCGACGCCACTGAATCTAATTTTTCCAATGCGGCCCTCGAATTATAAAAAGTTGAAGACCTATTGCTATCGCATTTACTGAATAGATTCTCGCTTCCCATCGCAGGTTTTAAAATTAAATTTAAGTGTTTATACATATAAAATTTGATGACATAAAATTGATGAAGCAAAAGTTGCGGGTTGCTCAGCTTGCTTCATTTCCAAAAAAGGTCGATTATTCAATATTTTGAAACGTATTATCAATTTTCACAGTCAAAACTACATTTTGGTGTAGATTTCATACTTGTTTTTCATCCTTCATAGGGTGTCCCGAACCTCCTTAAAAGGATTCTATTGTTCGGCCGCCTCAGGATTGTTACATTATTGTTAAAATATCATTTGTTTTACGCCGTAGAATTTACAGCATAGTTCGGCAGAAAACCTGATTTCCTGCACAATTTAGGCTTTTGCAGTTACGTCTTTATGGTCTCGAATTGTCGATAAGACCTATCTGCACATCATAAAAATTAATTGCTTTGATTCTCGGAAACGTGGCGTGACAGAGTAAATATGACTTCAAATCTGGATTCAAGGGCCTGAAGTGTACCAAATACATCTCATTTCATCCAGGAACTAGAAAGAATATTAAAACTGTTGCCTAGTGTTGAGTAACTGATTGGTCATTTTATATGTGAAGACACTGGTCACCAACATATACTTGCATGAGGAACCTACTTTCTTAAAGAAACATGACCTCCGCGGTCCAGATGGGATAAATATCACAAAGTGGAATATGTTATTTTACATATGACACGTATTTTGCACATCTTAACAGCTACGATGTCAGTTTTTATGTAAATAAATAACGTAACAGCTACGCAACCATATTTTATTTTAAGATGACAGGTTTTATATTAATCAATAAATTTACGGTTACTTGGTAACGATATGATACTTCCCATTAAGGTTGTTATATTTTAGAGGTGCTCTCACTTCTACGTCTCCACGTCATTTGTTGGCTAGTAATAATAATAATAACCCTAAAACGTCAATCACTCCAACCGGACGCGAAACGACTAGTGCATCTAGCACACTTGCCAACAAATGACGTAATGCTTTCCCCTTACCCCGGATTTCGTTATGGCCAAGTGAGATCACCTTGACTTCCAATGAATAATTGTGTTATCATACTAGAGACTAAGGCCGCGCGCACACGAGCCACTTGTGGCGGATACAAGTGACGACCACCGACAGCTATGTGTGCGGCAGGTAGTCGCCACCCGCAGTTACCACCGTAGCAACTGACTCGGGGTGGCGTTGACAGCCACCACCTCAGTTTGTGGCTGACCTGTGGCCCCGTGGCCCAGTGTCGCTGTGTGTGCGACGAGTCCGTATGATTACATGCAAATGTCAATTCACAGCATGCCGCTGCCACAAATCGCAGCCACTTGTGGCTACGTGTGTGCGGGGCCTTACTGTAAGTTTCAGCTTTCGTTTTTGGCTAGGTTAGGTTAGTTTAGTTCACTCCAAATTTCGATTACGATTTTACTAGCATACTTATATAAATGCAGGGTAAGCCAATATAATTTTCTAATTTCAAATGCGGACCATTCTGTTGGTTGCAGGGACTCGGACCGAAGCGAAATTCTGGACGGGCTCCGGTTATGGTCCAAGCTTATTAAAAATTTTCGGTTCCTTCCAGCAATAACGGTGACCGTAACCGTTTAGATTTCGGTCTTTTTCGGTTA
>JAODVP010063708.1:0-12581 GCA_025400035.1 Tetradonia laticeps
CACACACACACACACACACACACACACACACACACACACACACACACACACACAGTAATGAGTTGTGTTGTTGAGCGTGTAGTCTAATAGCTTCAATTATCATTGATACATGAATTGGTATTTCTTACATATTTATTTAATGAATATTTAATTAAATGTTCATAATTCATCTTGAATATCGTCAGTTCGAGTCCAGGTTACTATTTACAATACCAAATTGAAGTCTCATATTGGAAGCAAAAGATTTCATTCAATGAATTCTTAAAACATTAGACTACTTCTACAATTATCAACATTTAATCAAATATTCATGAAATGAATATACTTCATGACTTAATGTTAACATTTGTTATCACGGCTCGTGTTAGTATTATGTTTATATCTTTGTTACGTTTGATCAGAGAATGAATACACTTGAATGTAATCGAAATTTTGTGTTAACACGTTACAACACGTCATATAGAAGCATATTTAATTGGAGTGCGTTCTCGCATTACAATACAATAGATTGACCAATAAAAGTAACGTGTTAAGACATATTAACGATATGTTATTAGCAATATTGTGATTTGTGTAGTGTCTGACGACATCGCACAACAATTAACATAACGAAATTGAACTAACACGTGTTATGACGACTAGAAATATAGAAACATATTAAAGTGAAACGTGTTGGAAACAATGAAAGCTTCTTGTCAGAGCCTGACGATACATCACAACAATAAAACTAAAAAATTTAAGTAACACGCGTTATGACCACACGCGTTAGTGTTATGTCTATAACTTAAGTGTGATATACTTGATCGTAAATCGAAAACACGTTTCAATGCAGTAGAAATTTCTGTCACATGTGTTAACACACTTCAACACGTCATATAAAGAGAAACGTGTTGTAAACCATAAAATGTATTGAACTACAAAAGTAACGAAATAGTTTTAACGCGTGTAGGTATTTTTGTAAACCGTGTTTACCCGCATTAACACGTGTTATAGCTGTATTTCTTACATTTAAGCTTCTTGTCAGTCTCTGACGGCACATCACAACAATAAAACTAACAAAATTGAAGTAACACGTGTTAATATTATATCTATTATGATGTTCGAACAGAGAAGATGTTTGAACGTAGAAGAAATTGCTATGACATGTGTTAACACGTGTTAGAGCTCGAAGCTTTATTATAATCTGCTCAGAAACCCACAACACGCATTAAGGAAGTAAATATTACCATGAAATGTGTTAACACTCGTGTTTTTGTCAGTCTCTGACTACACATAACAATAATAAACATAACACGTGTTATGAAAATATCTAAAAAGTAACGAAATAGACCTAACACGTGTTAATACAACAAGTATTAATATGTTTTTAGCCATAAATATGTCTACGACACGTGTTAATGCGTATAATTATACAATAACAACACAACACGTGTTTCTAGCTTATAATATGTAGGTTATAAAGTAACTCCTGTGACTTTACATAACTCACCGCATGTGTGTGATTAAAGTCCTCTTCTGCAAGAACTCCTTGTGGCAGATCGGACATGAGTGCGGGTTCTTCCCATGCAACCGGTTGTGATTCACTAGCTCGAATTTGCGCGTGAAGGCCGCGCCGCAGTCGTGGCAGATGAAGGAGTTGATGGCGCCGTGGAATCTCGAATGCATAACCTTTGACAGAAGTTAATTAATCAATAAATCGGGTTACGAAGGGATAAGTTTCGAAGGAATGTGCCAATCAAATAAATATTTACACTTGAATTCGCGTAATCTGATCGAACTTAACAGCAGACTCAGCAGTAATACGAGCATGCGATATATACAAGCAGATGTATACAAGCCCGGTACGCCAAAGGTCGCAGGATCAACTGGTGAGGGTTGGTTAGGTTTACGTAAACATTCATAGACTTTACCAAGTGATCTTTCTGAGCGAAACTCTCCCCGCACTCGGTGCATATGTGCGGTCGTTCGCCGGCGTGAAACTTGCTGTGGGTGACAAGGTGTCTCTTGAGGGGGAACGTCCTCCCGCAATCCTTACACACGAAGGGACGTTCGCGGTTGTGCACCTGGAGGCAGAACACATGAATGAGATGAGACAAGTCTGAGCGGTAAACAATGCACTCACCCGGGTGTGTGTGATGAGATGGTGCTTGAGCGTGAAGCTCTTCTTACACTCGACGCATTGGTAGGGTCGCTGGCTGGAATGCAGCAGCAGGTGCGTGTTCAAGCAGTGCTTGTGGGTGAAGGCCTTGCCGCAGTGGTGGCACGAGTGCGGCTTGATCCCCGAGTGTGTCTTCTCGTGCGTGGTCAGGTGGTGCTTGAGCAGGAACGTCTTGCCGCACTCCTGGCACGCGAACGGGCGCATCTTGGGGCTGGGCTCCTCGGGCGGGCCCTCCGGCTTCACCGGCACCTCATGCCGCTTCGAGATGATCTGATTGTACTCCTCGGGCGTGAGCTGCACGGTGGCATAGGGCGAGATCAGGTGTTTCTCCAGCTTCTCGCCCGGCCCCATCTCCGGCTTCATGAAGAACATCGGCTTGCGGATCTTCACCTTCTGCGGGTCGAGCACGCTCTGGATCGAGTAGTTGTGCAGGTCCTCGGCGGCGTTCTGGGGGTCCAGCTGCCAGTTGTACGCGAAGTTCGTCGTCGCGCACATAGTTGCGGCCGAATCGATATCGGGCCGCTGGTCGCGGTCGCGACGCTCGCGATCAGCGATCAGCGCAGGCGGCGGGTGGCAGTGCACGGCTCACGTCCATCAACGGCCGCGGCGGACGCACTCACGGCACTCACGCCACTCACACTCCGCGATTGCGGCACACTCGCTGCGGACGCCACGGAGGCCGCGGACACTTGCTGATTGTGCTGCAGGAATTCACTCCGCAGCTGAAGCCACCGCCGCTACAGCCGCTGACATTTTCTTGCTTTTTTCCTCGCTTCTCTTACGCTCAGCCTCGACCAAAGCAAACAACAAATGGCGACTACAGCGACATCATCCTCCATTACTGCTTATTGACGCATTTTTGACGCTGCGCGCACGCGCGTACCATACCGGCCTCCACACCGAAAAGCAAA
Organism: Tetradonia laticeps; assembly: GCA_025400035.1. Taxonomy (NCBI): domain Eukaryota; kingdom Metazoa; phylum Arthropoda; class Insecta; order Coleoptera; family Staphylinidae; genus Tetradonia; species Tetradonia laticeps. The sequence goes on from JAODVP010063708.1 coordinate 3,070, forward strand.
ATTCAGCATTAACACAATCTGACAATCTACTATAAAACAACTACAAATCTAACAACACGACTTACCTTGAATTAAAACCAGACATTTCACTATTAAACAATTTCTTGCAATTGGTTTAAATTGTTTGAAATGCTCGTCTTCTTGTCACACAACACGTCTGACATCAGTGTCAAAAACCAGCTTGTCAAATGCTTACAACACCGCCAAGCGGTTGTTGCTTGAATCTCGTCTGCGCGTTCCAATCATTCATATGAACTTGATTATCTTATTATATATCTATATATCAGCTATATATATTCGCATCAATCGAGGTAAATCGCGCTGCGCGTCCAGTTCGGGCGCTCTGCGTCGAGCGGGTTCGACTGAGTGCGTGAGTGACTTTTAACCTATGTGCCGCCCCCGGCACGCCACCCGCTTTACGTAATTCGCACATGCACCATGCAGCGCAAGGGCAAACCCAACTTGAAAATCCACCTGGCGTCGGAGCCCGCCGCTGCGCTGTAAGTACCGCCTCCGCTGCCGCCCCCGACCATTACCGAGCTTGAGCTTGCAGGGAGCCACCGGCGAACTTGGACACGCGCACGACCATCACCATCAATGCCAGCCGCTTCGTCGTGGACGCTGATGACCTGGTGAAGATCAGCGACCTCGGCCGCGGCGCCTACGGCATCGTCGAGAAGATGCGCCACATTCCCAGCGGCACCATTATGGCTGTCAAACGCATCGCCGCGACTGTCAATACCCAAGAGCAGAAACGCTTGCTCATGGACCTGGATATCAACATGAGGAGCAGTGATTGCCCGTACACAGTTCAATTTTACGGAGCGTTGTTTCGAGAAGGAGATGTTTGGATGTGTATGGAGGTTAGAATTTCTTACTTTAATATTATTAACAATTGACTGTACAGAAATATGCTGTCATTTTTTGAAGTCAATTTTAGACAATTGACTTGTAATATAGGCAACACATAATGCACCTAAAGCTAATTTCATGCATTTAGAAATTATGTAAATTAATAATATTGTAATATAATAAATAATGCATGGTCATTTACTTCTCAATTAATTATTTGCTTAATGTTTTGTTAGTACATAACTGAAATTATAATGCAATTATATTAATTGTAAATGAATTTGTAGGTTATGGACACAAGTCTAGACAAATTCTACCAGAAGGTATTTAATCATGGACTGAGAATACCTGAGGATATCCTCGGAAAAATCACACTAGCCGTCGTCTGCGCCTTGCATTATCTCCACACTAATCTCCAGGTGATCCATCGCGATGTCAAGCCGTCCAATATCCTAATCAATCGGCAGGGTGAGGTCAAAATGTGCGATTTTGGTATTAGCGGGTACCTCGTCGACTCTGTGGCGAAGACAATTGATGCTGGATGCAAACCTTACATGGCGGTACGTATTTAATTACATTACATAGCATTACATATCTGAATCTCAATCATATTGGCTGATCCGGCGCGTTTCACGCGAGTAACATGATTATTAAGTCATTTAAAAACTAAACTTTTAGCCGGAACGCATTGATCCTTCTGGAGATCCATCAACTTACGATATCCGCTCCGATGTGTGGAGTCTAGGGATCTCCCTCATTGAGCTGGCCACTGGAAAATTCCCGTATCCAATGTGGGGTACCCCATTCGAGCAGTTGAAGCAAGTGGTCAAAGACGACCCGCCACGTCTACCTCCCGGCCAGTTCACTGGGGAATTCGAGTCCTTCATCGCCGCTTGTCTGCAGAAAAGCGTGGTGCAGAGATGGAACTACGAGCAGCTCCTGGAGCACCCATTCTGTGCGCTGCACCGCGACCGCACTGCAGACGTCGCTGGTTTCGTCTCCAGCATGCTCGACCTGCCCGACGCGCCGCCCGCGCCCTCCTGAGACTCGTGTGCGCTGTCCTAGCGGCGCTCAACCACCTAATTTCACTTAACATAACTCCACCTAACCTCAACTAACCTCACTTCCCTCCACCGGATTATATTAATGCGGTTTATGCCTTTTTAGCATTGTTTCTACATCATTTTAATATTATTACAGCATCGTTTTAGCTTTGTTTTAAGAATCATTTTATTAGTCACGCATTTGTGTTAAGTTCGCCATCGAATGGATTTTTGTTTAATGCGCTCCGTTTTATTTGTGTCGCGTGTCTACACACACTGTCATTTCAAAGTAATGAATTACATTGCAGGATCACACCTTTAGTCATGTGCGGTGACCAGCGCACCGTAGTCATTCGCTGGGTGCCTAGAGGCGACACCACTGTCGAAGCCATTTTAGCGTAGTTTTTATTAATCTATTGGAAATGCGATTGTAAATAATTCTCACTAGCGAAGAAATGTTATTATAGTGTAATAACGTGTGTGATACGAAAAGAATTACGATAAAATGAAATATACTTAATTATTAACATGGTTTAGAGCACTTTTTCTCGCAAAAACTGAGCACAAACAATTTTTTTGTGATTTTATGCAAGTAAACCGACAGTTTAAATAGGTAAATTTAAAATTTATTATAAAATCTCAGTGCAGTAAGTACCTAACCTTAAAATAAATGCAGGAGAATAAAAAATTAATATTTGTCGCTCTAAACGATAAATCTGACAAAAATACATTCACCATTGTTAAACAATCCCCCACGAGAGGTGTGGCTGCCGCTGTTGTAATACATGCGCGTTGTCATATCACATAGTTAATTGAAGATCTATACTTATGTAAGTACTTGTAAGTGCCATATAAAAAATACTGTCTTTTGCCGACTCCTCTGAATTTCGTCGCTTGTGATGCTTATTTCTAAATTAGTCGCTATATAATCAATTTCATCAGTAATATTCGATGCTAGCCGAAAGCATGCTGTCTCTAATTAAAGCTGTCGCTGGATTTCCGGCCGTAAAGAACAATTCAATGGGTGAGAGCGTAAGGGTAATTCATTGAAGTGCGTTGCTTTGTTGTAGGAACTTAAAAATATATTTTTGAACATAGCAACTGATTTTTGGGTACGAATACGGAGTGAATTTCGCTGGAATTGTCACAAAATTCTGATTTTTCAGAATTTAAGTTTTGTGAACAGATACACTAATTAATTTTGGCAGTGACAAGAAAAAGTCAGTTTTAGATTCTATGAGAAGATTTCTGACCCATTAATTAAGAAATCAAATTGCAAAGAAAAGATTGGAGTGATCGGGACTCGAACCCGGATCCTTCAATTGCCGGTTTATTACTATACCAAGTAGACACTAATGGCACAACTTAGTGTTAATATTAAAAATCAAAAAGCAAAGGAAATTCAGCAAATTCGCAAAATTTGTGTGCATATTCTTAATTTTTAAGGCATTGTTAATCATTTTTAGGGCATAAATGCATTGTTTTTTAAATAATTTATAGGTCAACCAAATTCTGGCCCTAATTATTACATATTTGAGGTGTTTTCTGCTCCTCATGAGTTTAAAACATCGCGTTTCGTCCAAAGATTAATTTTCTTCAAAGAACTTTTGTTGAAGTATGTAATTAACAAGCATCGTAACCACTGAAAATCAATAAAGTAAGTGTTGCCAGATATATGGATTTTAAAATGCAGTTTTTCGGCAATTTCTCGCAAACTGGAAGACCAATCGGTCTGTAATCAACGGATAATTGAAATATTTTGGTGACTTCTGAAGTTAAGTATTGAAATATTGATATTTCTTCAATTAAAAAAAAATTCTCTGTCTCCCAGACAATTTTTTCTTATTATTTCAAACGTTTTAATCACTTTTGTTCCCTTTTTAGAAGCATTTTCAAAGAAAAAGCTCGTAAATACAAGAAATGTTACAGTAGAGCAATTTTTGCGTGAGTTTAGCCAAAAAACGACGTTTTTTCTTGATTTCCTCAACCAATTTTCCCCCCTGTCCAATCTCTCATTACCAGAAAAGTGGAAACTCTGTCTAGTGCGCTTGTGATGCATCTTACTATGAAATTTCGAGGTGCAACGCCAAATTATACCAACAAATCTATGTAAAATGGCGATGGTAACCTATGATTAGTTATTCGAACGAAATTCCATCCAAATTCGCGTGCAATGTCAGTTGCAATTTCAATAAATCATATCATATCCTCTGATACACCTCTCACCGATTCAATTGTACCTGGCCCCGCAACGACGCGTAAGCTTCGCTGCTGCGAATTCGAACACAAGACTTAGATCTACAGTGTGGCGAAAATAGGAATATGTGGATATTCGAGAAGCTTATGTTTCCTCTTGTGCGTTTGGCTGGTGCAGCGGGCGGAGCACAATGCGTGGGTCAGTTTCCAACATCCGGTCTGTTTCTTCACTGAAATTGCATAGCAATTTACATTACATTTAAATATCTTTAGAAGTATTGTAAATTTAGGAGAAGTTTTATACTGACGTGACTTCCTTGTTTTCCTGTGGCATCAACTTGCACTGCTCAGTCTCCTCGTTCGGGGGCTGATATGTCACTTCCGACACAGGCGCGTATTGTGCGGCAACGAGCAAGTCCGTGGACGGGTTGACAGTGAGAGCCTGCGCACCGCCGCTGTCAAGGTGATCCTTGCCGCTGCGGTAGCACCAGGTGCGACTCACGCGCAGGAACAGGACTACAAATACAATGCCGGCGCCGAAGACCAAAACTCCGATGATGGTCATGGACAAGTAGAATGCTTCGGATGAGGTGGTGCTTTTGTCGGTGTAAGCGATGATCCCTTGTAGGAACATTGTCACACTGTATTTCAAACGTCAATTAATTAATTACAACAATCGACATAAGTTGAATATATGTTTAGTAACACTACCAAAATTACTGAATAGTGACTTTGCGTTTTCTCGCGGAGTTTGACAATTTTGACATACATGACAAACATGGCGGTGAATGTCAATGCATATTAAAACCAAAAGTCACTAAATAGTGACTTTCTTAGTTACTCGAGAATTTTGACAATCTTGACAGAGACAAACATGTCGGCGAATTTCAATGGTAGTCAATGGATATTAAATTATAAAACTTACCCTATTGTGAACGACGCAATAGCTGAGGTTAAATACACAGTGGGCAAAACTCCACGCAAAGACACGCAGGAAATGCCGCAGGGGCGACGCGCCGCCTGCGACACCGTCGCTGCGATATAACTGATAGGCCTTTGCGACCACCGCTGCTGTGGTGGTTGATGTTCATTCTCAGACTCGTAGGTAACCGTTGTCGGCTGATATACAGCTCCGTTTACAGACATTTCGTACCTAAAAAATCACTTAGGATTACATTTTCACAGAAATTTACTCACAGCCGCACAAAAATGAAGAAAATTGCAACAGATGTTTGATGCCCTTGTGAGGTTATGTCGAAGATGTCGAAGATCACGAACAGGTCGGAAAATCGATTGAAAATAATGGAACAAAGTTTCACTACGTTCCCTTGTGATTATTCCCCATGCATGTGCGGAAAAGTCGCGGGATTATTCACGACTAAGGAGTTTTTGTCCAGGCATGCATGAGTCACGAATGTTTTGATTCAGGCATGACGCTACACTCGAATTACTCATATGGAACCAATAGAACTCTTGAATGCGGTGTTGGTTTTGACAACACAACACTTGTTTACGTTGTTTATTGATTTAACTGGTGTTAGGAATAAATATTTGTACCTTACACGAATACAGCGATGTCAGGGGCCGCAGATCCAACTAGTGGAACTAGTGAATTCTTTTCCGCTTGCGAGGCTTGCGAGCGTTGCGAGCATACAAGAACAATGCACTGCTGAACTACGTCAACTCGAAGAACACGAGCTGAATCACTGTCGGAAGGCTGGAGTCGTTGGGGCAGGAATTGGAAACCTGCAGTTTATCGCAAGTCCACTTTAGTTTGGTACATCTGACCCTGTGTATGCAGATTACTCGCAATCTGTTGTCTTCATCTTTGCTGCTTGCGCTGCTTGTCCTTCTAGCGATGCGTGGCCATTTTTTGCAGGAGTTTCTACGCCATCTGGTGTCATGTAAACTAATTTAACAAGCACATAAATAATGATTTATAATAATAAAGTACGTAAAAGATTAGACCGTATTTGCAGAAATTAACGTTGGTGAAATACGCTGTAATATTTACATTTGTTCGGGTGATATATACAAGTATTTGTCGATTAAGGAATAATTTGTAACTTTTATATAGTTTCTGAGTGTTTGGTTGCATATAGTGAACTATCATTAATGATTTAATTATAATTACTGTAATTAATCTAATTATGAGCTCCTACTGGTTTTTATCAAAACCAGTGGCGTAGGTACTTTATCATAATTGTCATTTTGTCATTTTTTAAATTAACTATATTGATTAATTAAAGAACTAAAAAAGGAGATAAAGTAACTTGTTTTCATTTGAAAACTTGTAGAAGATCATAGTTATTGTTAATTAAGTAATTATGGATAGGTATTTCTTTTGAATATTTCTTGTATATGATTTATTTATATATACATAATTTATTTATACTACTTTTGAACTAGTTCATTAGTACAGAAATATTAATATAATGTTGTTTAAGGCAAAGATAACAAATTATTTATTATTTTGGCTATTATTTTCTTATCTCTTATAAGCTAAAAACTATTAAATTAAATTAAGTAAATTAAAATAACTGTCCGAATATATACTACGTGCAACTGGTTGCATATAGTTTGACTTTACCAGCAAATATTTATATCTTTATATGAAAGTCATGTTTTATATATATGACACAAAATCAATCATGAATAATAACATTAAATTAGAAATCTATATGACTATGGATTTCTTTTATATATACAAATTTTGTGACAAAACAATTCATTATATTCTTTGATAAAATTTATAATCAAAGTTATTAAACAAACGAAATTGATCACATATGGCCTACAATATATATATTATAAAATAATTAAGATAAATCTTAAGTTAATTGCAAACAAACTATTAAAATTAAATATCACTGCAGTCAAGTACCTGAAATGTATGATTAGTTGCATATAGTTATACTTTACTTGCAGTTTTTTCTAATATTTAAGTAAACATTAATCAATATAAATTATGAATAACAGTAGTAAATCAGAATTTAATATGCATTGTTTTTATTTATACAGATTGTATGATAAAATAATACATTATATATGTAGATATAATTTATAATTTAATAATTCACGATTTTAGTTTTGTTATTTAAACAAATAAAAATAATTATATATGTACAACAATAGTATTCTATTTGTATTGTTTTATTATTATTAAGAAAAACCTTAATAAATCTAATCTTTAGATAAAGCACTAAATAATAAGAAATAAAAATGTCAAATTACAAGTATGTGTGACTGGTTGCATATAGTGAGTGGCTACATGCAACATTATTTAAACATAAATATTTAACAATAACGATTCTGGAGAAAATGCATTTATATGTAGAATGCATAGAATTTCCGTACATTTCCCTATAAATCTGCACAGTTTTTATTAAATAAAGAAATTTAACACACACAAAATAAAAGAAATGAACATAACGTGTTTAAGATAAAGCATGGCGTGAGCCCGACGTCCAGACGAAAAGAAATTGATAACGAAGGTGGGCCCGGCGTGCATATCAGGCGTTATCGACTTTTTTGGGAAGTCCGAGACTGTTAGATGCCGCGCATCGGCGAAGGCGGCACGGCCGCAGCGCGCACGCCCCACACGCCGGCGGCACGACCGTGCCCCGCCGCCCCACCACCAGCGTGCTCCGTGTGCCGCTCTCGGCGGCACCCAAACCGAGCCGAACCATCAGTCTCACCATCCCGTCGGCTGGCTGCTCGGTCCCGGCCCGGTTTTTTCATTTTTCTCTTCTCTACATTCATTACTCGCCCACGCAGCGCGCGCGCCACCCCCGAGGACGAGCCCGCCAAGTGCCCGGAGTGGTCCCAGTGCCGTTCGCGCGCATTCTCCGGAGATAAACAATTATCGCGCACTGCCGCCCCCGCCCGTCGAGGGACTCACGCGCGCGACCAGCTGGGTGCTGCACGTGCGGTGGTGCTCTGCCTCCGGAGGACGCCCAGTGCAGGTGGCGGCTATGCGGTGGTAAGCAGAATCATCCAGGGACCCCGAAGGAGGTAAATCCTTTCTCTCTACTGCCTGCACTGTTGGTAACACGGGGTAACACTGAGTAACACTGAGATGTTGACAAGAAGAAGTCACGAAAAAGTTGTTGTGGCCTTTATCGATTAACAAAAACTGTTTACGTTTGCTTAGTTGTATCAATACCACTGCAGATGAGCCGAAACTCCTATAAGATGATTTCTACCCGACCTAACCTAGTCTATACTAGTTAATTCCCTTATAATATTATAAAAACTAATCCATCAGGTTATGGGCCCACTTAACTTCTGTAAGAAACAGCGTTGGTGTTGGTGGAAATTAATCCTGTGTCACTATAATTCACCAACAATAATCTCCCACATTAAACGCCCGCCCAAAATAGCAGTTGTTGTTGGGGGCGGCGCGCAAAGTGCACGAATTATTCCTAATTTTCCACATGGTTACGCACGGTCAAGGCATCTGCTGGCACTGAGCGCGAGTTATTGAACTTTTTCGGAGCACGTCCGGACATGCTCAACTTTTTACCCGCCGCCGCCGCCGCCACAAGTTCACATCTCTCAATTCCAGCAAACATGCGATAGCTTCTCATTACAAGTGCTTTTTTGAGCCAATGAACTTGCACACAACAAGTCCACAAACAAGTCCACAAATAACAATTAGCAGGCGGGGGCGGGTGCATTTCGCCGTAACTTAGCGCACTATCGACCAAATAAACCCATTCGGACGCCCAAGCGGCCGCGCTTGAAACATCAACATCAACAATTAATTGAATCGTCATTACGAATATTGATTTGAGAACTTTCGCCAATTACATGCGATGTAATCAGGCCAATCGCATAATGGTAACAAATGTCGGACGGTTCACCATGCTGCTCTGGAATTATTTCGAAAAATAGCGTAAACAGTGCCGAAAGTGGGCCACGCTGGGGGCGGCAACGGGCGCGTTGGGTCATGGGCCATAATTGTCAAACGCCCTGCACGCATTTAGACGACCAACTTCCGGCCAGCATGCAATTGATGTATTAATCTATATGTCAAATGCAGTGGGGGCGGCAAATGGTCTAATATCTTAAGCTCATCATCATGCTGGGATTTAAATTGCTAATTACTAGGATTACGTTTGTGCTAGGTTAATGTTAAACATTACTAGATTACTTCTTTTATGCGTTTTTTCTGGTTCATAATCTCGAGTTTTATACATTTCTTTGAGTGTGTATTTCAAAAGGTGTTGCATAAAATATGTAACGTGATTCTTAACATTGAGGAGTGGTTTGTGAATCAGACCGTTTGATGAAAGTGAAAAAGTGTTTCATAAACTTGTGGTCATGTGTCATAAAATGGGAAAGTGTTTCATAAAGTGAGTGAGTGTCTCATGAAAACGTTTTTATCTATAAGGTTCATAATGTCAAGTTTTATACAGT
>JAODVP010064040.1:0-14257 GCA_025400035.1 Tetradonia laticeps
CATGATCTGTTGCTACTGGGCTCTATAGAAACGAAGTTGACACACAATTTTGTCAAGTGCTTCCAGCCATATATTCCGTCTACTTCAACTACTATCATACCATTTTATATTTCTGATACCTTTGAAAACATGTCGGACGATAATTCTACTCCTGCGTGCACTCCTCGATCGGTCCAAATGGACCACATGCTTCGTAATGCTATTACCATGACAGAGATGAGCATGGACATGAAGGAGCGTTTGGTACAAGGCGATAAGTACATCTGCTATTTGCGTTCCATAATAGGTCGCGCAGCGAAGAACATGCACAGCTTACAGCACACCTGCAATCAATTTCTGGTGATGGCACATCGCATTGTTGTCAATGGTATCACAGTCCTGGAGCAAACTGCCAATGGCGATTACAACACCATCAGTATGAAGCTGGAGTATGAGAAACTGCTGCAGGTAATCGAGAAGGAAATGTGTGTAGCAGGCGAACAAGAATCTGTGCCGGAATCGGCGTTGATCACAAACAATCATGAGAAAATTCGTTATCTTGAGGAAAGGCAGAAGATGGCGGAGGCTACACCATCCCTTCACCAGACCTGCAGTGTAAAAAGTGTCAAAAGTGATGTGGATGAAAAGTATCCTGAGAATTGGTCAAGAGACTCTCTAATAGACTTGAACAATGTTGTTAACCTACCTCCGGTACCTGAGGATATATTCACTTGTTTCACGAATAAGCAACCGACCCGTACATCCAGTTTAAGCAGTTTGAAAGGGATGCGCAAAGTGAAGTTATTTTTACAACGAGCTGCGAACAATTCAGACGATGAAGATAGTAGTGATCTGGATGATCAACACGACTTAATGGTACAATACAAATTAATACATTGACAAACAACAATAAAAATCCACCATGTTTTTTTAGGGGGACAACGACCTCAGTGATAAAGCTACAAAAAAATTGTGTAATATCACCGAAGAAACGCATCAGGAATAAACACATTTAACTAAATGCTCCAAAATATTTTGTTAAGGTTCATTATTTATCGCTAGGACGCTACATCCTTACACATTTACGTATAAAGTGAGTTATTGAAATTTAAATCTTGCGAAGGTACAATACGTGTGGTAAACATAGCACGAAAGAGGGCTTCCAACAGATTTATAACAACATATCCTACAATGAAAGCTCCCCAACCAAACCCCAACCACGCTGCAAGCAAAGTGCCAAGGAAGAGGAACGCTAATCTATTTTTATTTGCAAACTTCCTAAAGCTGACACGAGGAGGTAGGTGATTCATAACTCTTCGAGAAACGCCACATGATTTTTGGAATGTGTATGCCTGCATCGGATCCTGGAGCAAATTGGATATAAAACGGCCTTTGAGGCTATTTGTGTAGTACCAACGAGAGAAATGAGCGCCATACTGAAAAAGTTACAATGTGACGTCGCATGACGAAGGTCGAACAAAAATATAGCTTTAATTACCTGTTGATTGATAGTACTTGCCAATGCATATAACATCCTAACCAAAAAAGCGACTTCATAGCTGCAAATGGGCATTAGATCCGGATCGCCTTCGTATTTAATATTTTTTAGTCTCTCATTTACTTTGGATGGAGTCACGATACCAGGGAAAGAATTATCTTGAATGTTGGATGTGTCATTGGACAGCTCCTCGACTCGTTCCGGAGTGACATCAAAGTTATGAAACTATCAAGAACCAGACAATCGAATATTAAATCGTTGGTTTGATGAAATAAAAATTTCGAAAAGATAACTTACATCTTTAATGTTGAACATTTCAATGAGGAAATCAGCACTGTTTCTTAAAAAAACCGGCGCTTTAAGCCTATCGTGAATAGAAATCTCGTCCTGGTTCACTGCCGATCCAAACAAAGTCTGCCACAAACAGCCATGTTTTTCCAGCTTTTTTTTGCATTCCTCCAACAAGGCTACGGCTTTAATCTCGCTTGCCTTTGTCAGTTGTAGTAGTTCGTACACTTCAGCAGCGGTCGGAGCCATAAACATAGGTTTGTAGCAAAAACTGGGCCCTTCCAATTCGTAGATTTTTTGCCGTACCAGACTCGTGTACTTCGAGGCAAACGAGTCATAATTGGAACCGAAAAAGTTTGCAGGATGAACGTTATCCGGTGAAATGTCTTGATTTATGTGCGTACTACTGTAAATATCAGTCGTGTTGTTGGTGGACCAACGGGATGTGGGGGATAGTGGAGGTAGAATAGATGAGTAATTGAGTGCAGCATGATGAGTGGGCGAGCAATTTTTATTTTCGACCAGACTCTCCACTTTCTTCAGCATGGTGATCAAGTTTGGTTGATTGAAAACCTAACAAGCAAAAGGAAAATTAGGAAAGGTTAATATCAGTAAAGAACTCACAATGCTACAAAAGTATTTGCCGTTCATTACAACACCCTAAACCAGTTTTTCCCAACCTTTTTATGTCAGACGACACATATTCTTATGTTTTTTATATTTGCGATCAATCCTTCGCGTCATATGAAAAGCAAAACTAGCAAATACTGATCAGTAGCTGTAGATTACGTCAGATAAATTAGTTAGAATTTCTTTTTTGTTACAAAAACTTATTTTCTAACCTGCAAATAATCGAGATTTTGAAGCTTAGGTTAAGTTAAATTAAAACCGAAATTTTTTGGCAGCAAGGAATAATTGGGCGGAGCTACACAATTTCCAACTTCATTAAATTGAATCAAGCTTGGAATTTTTTATGATGTGCCTAAAGGTTGAAAATTAGATTTTTGACAGATAGTGTAGGTTCGAATAAGTAAAATTTACTAACCTAACCCAGCAACGGATTAAGAACTGATTCTTATGTCAAAAATTTCTAACTTAACTTTTAAATCTGCTCATTGCAAGCTAAAAATCAATTATCTTTACCAAAAGTTCTTTCCACGTCTCGACCCACCGATTGGGAAACACTGCCCTAAACAATAATAAGTGTAAATAATTGTTAAAGGTTATACGACCTTGGTAAGTCTAAATAACATCTGCGCATTCTTCGGGCTCGCCAAATCAATCCGTGTGAATCTTGGTAGTAATTGTTGCAAGATGACAATGTACACCAGCAAATTTTCAGCAATGAAATGAATGCATGTGCTTTCATCAGCGTATTTCGGCGTTTCATCCGGTGGAGGTGTAGATAGCGGTACTAGCTGATAAATTCCACCCCTACAAGCAATGGAAGGCATATTTTAGGAAACTACATGACAAATGGTTTATTTCTTATTCTCGATTGTAGGAATCATACGCATATCTCCAAGGCTGAATAAAACTCAACCACAATTCCAACACCAATCGAAAAGACTCGTCTAAGGGCCATCGGTGAAGTAGATTGCGTAGGAACACGTACATACGGGACTGCATCATAGGCAGCGTATGTTTCTTTAAGTCGCCAAGTGAACTGTTGTCGTCTTTGGCTGTAGATGCAAATGCATGCAGATGTTTAACAACAATACGAATTATTCGGATGTAGTCACCACTTGGGAGATCTGGAATCTGAAATATTTAAGCATAAATTACGAGTAACATTCATAAACAATGTATAAATGACTTGCACAAATAATTATTATGTATCTTACATTAGCTCCCGTTGCTAGATTATTGTATTGCGAGCAGACTTGGTCATTACTCAACCACAAATCAATAATCGCCATTAAGATGGTTTCGCTTCTCCAAATTTCGTTACGAGGATGTTTCTCAATTTGTTGATGCATCGCCTTCATGTCGTGAAATTGTGTATCACTAAACAAATTTTGTTTAAGAAGTGAACTCTGCTTGTATGGCCTAAAAACGACAAATTATTAACAAATATTTATCCTTTTTATGGAGTACATTTTAATATTTTTTAGTACATGAACATCTAACTAAATACCAAATTTACTATGTATATCAAGTAGTTAGACAAAAGAACTTACTTAAAAACATGTTGAGTTGGTTGAATAGGATTCTTTCCATGATAATAATTTATCACTGGAAATATCTGGGTGTTCATAATTGGAAAAAAGTGTATCAAATACTCAGCACACAGAGCATAGTATACAGTATCCCAATGTTCTTCATTTTGCACTCTTAGGTGACATGGGTTGATCAAATAGTAAGCAAAATGAAAAATGTAATAATCAAACGGATCTGCACAAATAATTATTAGCAAATAAGCAAAAGACATACATATTTCCATATATTTCTAAGAAAAGGATGAGTAGTAAATAATTAATACTTACTCAGCACCAGAGAAACTAATTGTCTTCCAGACTGATGATTAGTATACTGTATAATCTCATTGTAAAATGGATTAATGTTAGGACCTTCCAACATTTGTCTTACTTTTACCTGGAAGAATACTTATCGTGAAAAGATTGCAAATTACTAACCGAATATCATCATCACTGTTTCACTTACAGGTAAATAAGCCAAACTGAAGTCATACTTGATAGTAACATCTTGTAAAAGTGTATAAATTAACTTGAATACAGGGCCTTGTGGTTTCAAAAATTCTAAAATACTACTGCACTCTGTAGAGTCTATTTGAGCATTTACTCTCCTTAGATTCCAATGGAATGTTCCATGGGGACCAAAAATATTATCAACTAAAATAGGGAATATGGTTTGTAAATCCTGTTTGCTTGCTTTGTCAAACAATTGCGTTAATTCTAGACATCTCTGTTCTGGTTTTATAATAGCATTGGATATTAAATTCTGAAAAACAAAAGATATAAAGTAGAGAATATATTACAGGGGAAATTCATTTACTTACTAGTAAACTATCTATTACATTAGCGTTAGATATCATTTTGATGAGTTGATTTGAGTTTATGTATTCAAAACAGACCAATTCCGAAATCAAAATACAACTGAATCTAGCGGTAGATGTTTGGCACGTTTGGCACTGTTTTATCGGCTTTAACCTATAATTCAAATGTATGACGGGTATGACGTATGTAGGGATTTTTGGGAAATATACCCACCATACCTATCTTATGTTTAAGATTTAATTATTTATATTTATAACTTGTTAAATTAATTAAATGATATATGATTGATATTTGATATTTGATTGATATATAGATTTAATCAAATAAATAATTACATGGATTAGTTTTTACTATTATTTTTATTTAAAAATTTTTGTTGGTATGAATGGATTGGCAGATGTTAACTGACCTATTCCCGTTGTATCAAATCTAGGCCTACATAAGACCTGCTGAAATTTGAATATTAAATTGCCTGATGCGTGCTCTAACAATCCTGCTGGAGGCACACCAAACAAGTAACATATCATACTTTAAAGTGCGATTTTTATTCTTAAGTATTGAGTTTTTATATAGATATAATATCGGAAATCGGAAAACGGTTTTCAAAATTCGATTCTCTACACGTGTGAGCAAGGTTTTCGACCGAAAGTAATTTGCAAAAAGCCAAACGTAGAAATATGGAATTAAAAACTTTAAAATTCGATCCAATTTACGTCGACATCATACGAAAAAAATAAATGTTTCAACTAAAGTTTGAACTTCCGGTATAAGCGATAAGTGACTCGAAAAATGCCACTTGCACCCGTCATTACATTACAAAGTTCCTGCTGCCAGCGCTCCCTTACGGAATGTGACGGCTGAGTAGCTCTTTAATAGAATTTATGTAGACCTAGATAAAATAACCCTAAAAATTCTTTGCACGTGTTTTCTTTCGTGCGTTGTTTCTTGTGTTATCTTGCAACTTCATAAAATATATTATCTACTAAAATGGGAAACAGAAAGAAGAAGGTATATATAATATCGTTTTTCTTTAAGAAAACCTTTAATATACATGAATCAAAAATCAAACGCAATTGTTTGTCTTTTAGTATTCAACTGGTGAAGGAGCTCAATTTATAACTCGCAGCAATGCATTAAGAAGGCTCCAACTTTCCTTAAATAATTTCCGTCGATTATGTATCATAAAAGGAATTTATCCACGCGAGCCCAGGAACCGCAGACGCGCACAGAAAGGCTCCACAGCTATTAAAACCCTGTATCACATCAAAGACATACAATTTCTTATGCATGAGCCCATTATATGGAAGTTCAGAGACTACAGGATTTTCCATCGGAAAGTCGGCAGGGCCAAGAGTCTGAAAGACTTTCAAGAAATGAGGAGGTATCTCCAAAATCACCCGACTATTAAATTGGATCACATTGTAAAAGAGCGATATCCAACATTCATCGATGCCATTCAAGACTTAGATGATTGTTTAACGTTGTGCTTCCTGTTCAGCACATTTCCATCTTTGGCACATATTCCTCGAGTACAAGGTGATATGTGCAGAAGACTCACAATTGAATTTCTTCATTATGTTATTGAGGCTAAGGCGTTAAGAAAAGTGTTTGTTTCAATCAAGGGATATTATTATCAAGCAGAAATTAAAGGCCAGACTGTGACATGGATAGTCCCACATCATTTTTCATTTGAGCCCAAACATAAAGCAGATGTGGACTTTAAAGTTATGTCCACCTTTGTTGAGTTTTACGTCGTGCTTCTCGGCTTTGTTAACTTCCGCTTATATCATTCATTGAATTTGTTCTATCCACCCAGGTTCTCTGCAATTGAGCAAGCCGACACTGAGAAATCACTAGTTGATGAGGAAGTGTTTGTTGCAGAGAGAGTGGCGGCGCTTAACTGCGGGATTAGTAAAGTTACAAATGCACAGGAAGAGGAAGAAGTTCAGATTGATAATTTTTCGAACGAAGAAGATCCAGAGAAGTTGGAGGAACTCATGAAAGATGCGGAGTCTTTAAAGAATTTAAAAGCGTTGTTTAAAGGTCTCAAGTTTTACTTGAACAGGGAAGTACCTAGAGAACCTCTGGTTTTCTTGATTAGATGCTTTGGGGGGGAAGTTTCATGGGATAAAACTTTATTTGTGGGCAGTACGTATGATGAGTCAGATGAGACTATTACACATCAAATTGTCGACCGACCTGTTTTAAATAAACAGTACATTAGTAGATATTACATTCAACCTCAATGGTTGTTCGATTCCGTTAATGCTCGACAATTGATGCCGGTTAATAAATATTTTATTGGTGCTATTTTACCTCCACATTTATCTCCATTTGTTGACAAGAATAGAGACCAGAGTTACATTCCACCTGAAGAAAAAGCTTTGTATAATCCTGAGTTATTAGAAGAAATGCACAAGCAAGATCTAGGTGAGGATGACTCTGATGGTGATGACATTCAAAAGAATAGCCAAGAACTTAACGATAATGCAGAACCAGATACCGAAGAAGAGGATGAGGAGCAAATTCAAGAGGAAAGCAAAGGGGACAAACGTAAGAAGAAATTAAGCGTCAAAGCTGGTGAAATTGTGAAAGAAGTGCCTTGGGCCAAGAAAATGCAAGACAAAGCGGATTACAAGTTGCGCGAGAAAATGGTTAAAGGTAAACACCGTAAATTGTATAAGAGTATGATGAAAGGAAAACAGGATAGAGCGAAGGAAGCTTGGTTGTTGAAGAAAAAGAGAAAGTTACATGATGAGAAGGAAAAAGCTGACAAGAAATTGAAGAAGAAGGTTGCGAAACAGTCGACTCAGTAAAATACAGTCCAATGTTAAATAATATTAGTCTGTAGAATTTATAAAATATAAAAATAAATTGATATGTCCTGAGGGTCTGACTTAGAGCGCCCGCATACCTTTGATTTTTAGTTCATTAACTATGTTGTTAAAATTTACCTCCAAAACTACTTCCAATCTTAATATTAACAATGCACGCTCAGGTGCTTGAAACACCGTGGACATTTGTCCATGCGTTTGAATGTCAAAAACAGAATGACTTAGTAGATATGATGATAAATGTCACCCCTAAGACGAATGTGTTCGAATTATTATAGATGAAGTTATAAATCTGTGATAGCTCAAAGGTTGGAACCCTATAGCACCAATTATAGTCGTCTGCGGTTCGATTCCCAGTCACAGGATATCTTTTCATTAATCATTTGTACCCAATTAATGTTGGAGTATAAATTTCATTAATTATAATGTTAAAATTTACCTCCAAATAATAGCCCGATTCCGATTAGACAATCGTGCGACTAAAAATCGCAAGTGTGGGGGGGTTCTTAGGGTAATGCCCAGCAAAATTGTATTCCATTTAGAAAGAATAGATATCATGTTAGCCAATTTCCTGGAAATCTGGGAAAACGATTGCGGGAAACATGAGCCCCGGCGTGTTTTTTCAGTGTATCAAAACAAGCGATCGGAGAAGAAGCAGTAATGCTTTAAGATTTTCACACTTTTTACCCCAAAATCAATAAACGCTATTTTCTCTAAGAAGAATTATCAGTAGTATGTCTACAAAAATGTAGACGTTTTAAACAATAAACATCTCTATTAAATATTCGGTTCAACAAAACTTTTGGCAATAATTGGCCGAAAATCTTCTTCCAGATGTTGCGGGAAAATCTTGTAATGAAAACTGTAATGGCGAGTTACACGGAGATCTTGAAATGTTTCCTGCCTATAAATACAGAAGAAGCAATAATACTAAAATATACGCCAAATCTCACATATCTATAAACATTTATATATGTACCGTTGTATTTGCTGCTGCTTTTTCAACATTTGTAACCGGAATTCGGTCGTTAGAAACAGACATCTCTGGAGTAGATGTAGCAATAGTAGATTATTCGATTTCAGATGTACCATTAGTAATATTTAGTGCAGTAGTTGTTAGCAAATCAACTCGCTCCTTAAACTTCTATTGAAGTTGGGTTTTAGCTATCGACTATTACGATCCGGTGAAGCCAATTGTAAAGACGTCTACGTTTTTTAATTACAAGTACAAGTATATCTTAATCATTGCAAATACTGTAGTACTATTTCCAAATGTTTTTGTTACGCTAACCTGGCTATAGATCATTTAACATGCAATAGATAAAATTAAGTACATTGTAAAATCCTCATTTCCTGCCACCGTAAATTTCAATGCCTTATCATACCTATTGAATAAATAGAATTTTATACCCATTGATATGGCATGATTAGTTTATTCTTGGTTTACCAAGCCACATAGCGTATAAATAGACCAACTTCAGATCTCAGGAGTCACACTCAGCAAAATGTTTAAGCTTATTGCATTCGCCAGTCTAATTGCCACAGCCGCCGCTGGTAAAAAATAACGATTATAGATTAATATAACAATAAATAATTATTTTATTCCTCCTATAAGGCCTATTACCCCGTCTTGATGGTAGGATCGTAGGTGGTGAGAATGCTACCATCTATGACTTTCCCTACCAACTCTCTCTCCAAGCATGGGGGAATCATATCTGTGGTGCTTCCATAATCAGCGAACGCCATGCCGTGACCGCTGCCCACTGCACTGCAGCCGCTCCACACAAATCGTTCTCTGTCCTTGTTGGCACCACTCATTTGGGTAGTCCTGGGCAAAGAATCGCTGTGGCTAAGGTCTTCCAGCACCCAAGCTACAACGCCCGTGACATCGATTTTGACATCTCCGTTCTAGAGCTAGCATCCAACATCCCTTTTGCTGCCAATGCTCAGCCCGTCCGTCTCCCTGTCGCTGAAAGCGAACCCCGTTCTGGGACCGATGTTGTTGTTACTGGTTGGGGAACTCTCCGCGAAGGAGGTGAGGTGTCAACGCAATTGCAGATGGTTGCTGTTCAGATCGTAAACCGCGCAAAGTGTAGGATGCAATATGGAGCTAACCGCATCACTAGTCGTATGATCTGCGCTGGTGTTGCCCCTGGCGGAAAGGACGCATGCCAAGGTGACTCGGGCGGACCTCTGGTTGCAAACAGTGGGCTCGTCGGTGTCGTTTCCTGGGGCTATGGCTGCGCTCGGCCATCCCACGCTGGGGTCTACACCAACGTTAGTAAATTCCACCGTTTTATTACTAGCATCATTAACAATTAGTGAATTTAAATTTGGTAGGCTTGAATGAATAATAAAATGAACATGATTAAAAAAAAACTGTCCATCCAAAATAATTCCACTATGTCCACACCATTGTATCAACTACTCATTCTTGAAGAAATGGATGGATATTTGCGAATGAATATCGAGAATATCAGCAACAAATTGTGCGAGCTAGACAATGTTTGTGTGAGATAGTGCTTTCTAAATTTCCTCTACCAAATCCAGGTGTTTTTGTGTGGCGATATTCTCCCGCATTACATTTCAGCACCAGCTATGATGATATACAAGGTAACGCTTGGGAAAACAATCTTTTTCACAATCAAGCCATACAAGTTAGGGCTAACGTTAATGTAGAATTGTCGAGGATTAACTATTTTCAATCATTAATTGATCAATCCTAAGTTCGGATGTTGCCTAACCTAACTTAACCATGGCGTAGTCTTTGTAATAAATGGTTCAACAGATGAGAATTATTTCGTTTCTGCTATTTTTCAGCATTTTATTTGATTAAATATACAAACAGTAAAATATTGTCAAAACATCGATCATGAGCACATATGACATTGAATTCACCTGATTTCAATTTGTATCTAGTATTCAAAATTAATACCTGATACATTGCACCTTTTAATTTATATAACAGTTCACCAATAGAAATCACCGCAATACCAAATAAACAGAATTACCTCGATTACTGCGCTGTGCTGCTCTAAATATTATTCTTCCGTATCACTCTCCTCGCTGTCTTCGTCTAGTTCAGGCATAGGAAATCGAAGAATCGCGGCAACTCCCGTTAGCTGTTCGAGTTGCTCGCCAGACAAATGCATACTAGAAAAGATTTTCACATCACCGCCCGCTTCCCGAACAGAATCTACCAGCAGCACGTATTCTTTGCGAAGGGAGATGTCACTGCAGCGGAAGAGACTGTCGGTTATCAGAAGGGTTTCAATAGCTTGTGCTTCGTTGGCTTTCTCCACGTGTCGTTTGCCATAGAAAGCCTTAGCTGGCTCACACTGCAGGGTCGTGTAAAAGGTGTCCAGCACTTTCACCTCTCCTGCGGCTTTAGTATCAGCGATTTTTGAGATTACGCCGGAATCTTGAAGTATTTCTGGAGAAAAAAGCGGGATCGACTGAATATAGATTTTTACTTTTGTGTAAGTTTGATATACCTTGTAAAGAATGTTTGAACCCCGAACTAGAGTGCACAAGCATAAATTTACTCTTGTTTTCTAACAGCACCTTGTTGTCAGTCTTAATGGCCATTTGAATCATGTAGTCAAAAAATTGATCGCGGACGAAGCCAGGTGATGCGATGAGGACACATTTTACCACGTCGAAGTTGATATGTCGTAAGATGGCTTGGATTACTGTGTCGTAAAATTTAGCTAATCCCTTGAAAAGCAAACAACAGATTATCATTCCAAGGCTTTTTTATCAATTGTACACAATTAATGTCCGACCAAAATTTCGGTTTAGGTTTCAAATTGAAAGCGTTTTTAATTATATTTGAGATGTGATTACAAATTTGATTGTTAAGATCTGAATAGCCGTTAAAATGAGAAACCGTTATTACACCAAGGCAAGTATAAACTCTTGTCAGTTTTTCAGCTTTTAGTAATATTTTGGGATTGTAGAGTTTGGGATATCTTTTGATATAGTTATGTATAGTTAGTCGGCCACCTTATCCACTCTATAGTAAAAATTCTTATAAAACACAAGAAATTATTCTTGCTTCCAACAAGTGTATAAATACTGGAATAACATTCCTGTAAAGATTTGGTGAAATCTTAAGAAAATGCATTTAGCGCTAGTGTTACCTACGTTGACGGACGTAGTAATCTACAAATAAATAAATCTAGAACCATAATTACCTTCTCATGTTGCTGAACAAATCCTTTTCTCTTCCTAGGGATACTAACATCAATCTTTGCTCTAACAAGTGTCATACTAGACGTGATAAGACACACATGCGCTAGCCCATCCTGCATGATAATAGCAGCGACATCAGCATTCTGAGTGGGATCACAAGCCATATCCACCCGTTCCAGCGCCACCGAGTCCCACTCAGGTTTACGCAGTGAAAACTTCCGATTCAGCTCTAGATCCAACGTGTGGTATGCGCCCATTTTCACGTACTGGTTCTCCTCGATGTTACGCCCTTTCAATCGCAACATGCAAGCTTGGGTGTCAAAGTCGATGTTCTCCACTGTAATGGTCAACATTGTGCGCACTCTGCTTGAAGATGACGAGCCTGTATTAGATTCTGTCTGCACCTTGCGTACTGTTGATGCTCGTACCGAGTCACCTTCAGTTATTAAGTTATATGCATGCCACATGTCTTCAGGTTCTTCAGGGATGAGGCCAATATCCCTAAAGCAAAGAATTCAAACATGTTATTATGAAACAAAAGGCTATTATTGTATTTTTTATTGTATTCTAATTCATTAGTACACGTTAAGTTAACATCAGGAAGAAATAATAACAAGTGACTATCGTTATATATATTTACTGATGTTAGCATGTGAACTAACCTATAAAAATCTTCGGGAAACTTAAATTTGCGTACTTACCCGCCGCCTTCGCGATCGACATTTTTATAGACGAGTTTCATTTCGATGGCTTTCTGTGCATCTTGCGATTATGACTGCGAATCAATTTAGCAACGCGTCGCGATAACATATTATGTGCGAAAGATTTGATAAAAGCGAGCCAAGTCTGACAACTGGCACACTTGTGTGCTGGCTCCGCTGGTTCGTGTTGCATACGCAAAGGTCACGTGGCGTGAGCAGATGGCGCTGCTTGTTTCAATAACAAACTGGGTGCTTATAAAACAAAGTATTTTTGGATTGACCAATACTAATATAAATTTGAGTTTACATATAATTTGAAAATTATATTTCAACTTAGATATTTATAACTTTTTATGATAATAAGAAAATCTTTCATGGATTGATTAATAATAAGCTCTATATATTTAATATGTGCATGGTAACATTCGGTATAGAGAAGATGTGTTGTAGATTTTTGACATTGTTGACATTTTTGCCCTTGTTGCCGATTCGTTGAATTTTTATAACTAAATAACGTTATTTTAAATCGCTTTAAAGATCCTTGATTTAAATAATAAACGATATCAAAAAAGCCTTTTTGGTTAGTATATAAAACAAAAACTGCATAACAACTAATCACCGTAGTTAGCAAACACATTTCGCGCGCACATCGTTTTCGCGCATTCTTGCTGTCAATCAGCAGCTGTTTTGGCAGCAAAACGGTTTTAATTTTTGAGGTTTGGTGCGATTCGTGGATGTGTAGCGCGTTTGCCTTTTGTGTTGTGCATCTTTTGGCACTGATTTTTTTTCGTTTTGCGCCAGTTCAAAATCTGCTGGCGTAGCAGATACGTGAACATTGTAAACGAGACCACAGTGCAATCAACCATCCGCGTTTTGGTGTAAATATTGTGTTGTTTGTGCAAGAATAGTGCAGAATAATTAGGAAAGGAAATTGCGCGCCACGCAACTGCCAGCCAGGGGACGGAGCCTCTCTGCACATGTTGGTAAGTTTAATAATAAGCGCAGGGATAAAATTAGAACAGAGAATTATGTCAGTAGTACCAGTCATGTGGATGTATAGAGGATCAAGAATTGTGCGTCAATAGGAAAATAGGTGAAAAAATTACTTCATCAATTACTCATCAAAATTGTGTTTTTTTAGATTGCTGAGTAGATCTATAATTTATCTTAAAATGTTCATATGTAAAGGTAGAAGTTTGTTTTGTACATACTTTATGTTAGAGGAACCATAAATCATTAATTGCAATCAGATGAGTGATTTGTGTGTGTGTGTAAATTACTGTGATGTTTTCAAAGGATGGAATTCATTCGTGCTCTGATTATGCTTACACCTCATAACATGTTTTTCGCAGTTATTAATAAAGAGAGCTTCAAATAGAAATTACTTCTTAATTCATAAGCAGTACAACACATTCTGTTTGTAATGTTATCAACTTGTACATAACGCCTTGAGAACCTGTGCTATTTAGAGACATTTTTCGGTAAATGTTAAGTGAGGTTAGGCAGCAGTAGGTTGCGTTGGAAGATTTCCGCGGTTCGTGCGCGCTGATGTGACGTAAATGTCAATTCTTGTTACAAATGTCAAACAATCACTGTTGCACTTTCGATTTTATAAAGATAATAATCAATTCCATTTCGTTATTATATATTATACTTGTTTTATTTTTTCTATGGATAGGTTAGTTGGGTAAAATTCATTAAGCCGAAAAGTTGTAAAAAGTCTAGCTCTCCTTTTGAGAGTACATA
>JAODVP010064151.1:0-11904 GCA_025400035.1 Tetradonia laticeps
CCTCAATCTTCCTCCTTCCTCAATCTTCCTCCTTCCTCAATCTTCCTCCTTCCTCCTTCCTCCTTCCTCCTTCCTCCTTCCTCATTCTTCCTACCAATCACGATCAATGAAGGAGCAGAGCAAGGAGACAGAGTAACGACGCGCGTACGTCTGTTAAGTTACCGCGCGGTGATTCGTCAAATCTATCAATCTTTAATCCCCAATAACTTTTTAATTAACACATATATCGAAAAATAGTAAAAACATTATAGTCTTGTTTTTATGAGCACTATCCATTCGTATTATTTTCCAATTCAAAATTTAACAAATCTAATTTTCATTTAATTAACTCTAATCTTCCACAATTTACATAATTTATTAGATAATAGCGTTCTCACCAAGTGCGCATGAAATTTAAAACCCCATTCTTCATACTTACGTTCCTGTTCCTCCCAACCCATTTCCCGACTATCCCATTCGACCCAAATGAAAGTCATGCCCAAGAGCGCTGGATTTAATCTCCGATTGTGTGAAATTTGTGCACTCCAACTTCGCGCACAATGTCGACGCCATCGTCCGTGCCAAAAGTCATTGCGCAGCATTAAACCAGGATATTTTCATTTGCACCGCAAGCCTGTCTTCGTGAGCCCAGCAACTTTATGCACGCGGACGTTTTTAACGCGCTCGTAAACGGAATTTACTTTAATTTCAGTTTTCACCAAGGATGCGCCAATTTATGCGCCCGCCCGCGCGCACTAGTTGAATTAGCCGCGATAATTTCATTATGTCGCCATCCACTTGGTGCAATCGCGTCCATCAGCCGCGAATGAGTTTCATTCCGAGCTATTGCATTGATAGTTAATCATTAACGCGTGTTTTATTGCCGCGTATTCCTAGGCCGGGCCAATTCACCGCGTCGGCGGGTTTAATTAATTTTTTGGCATTGATTTCAAAAGTCCGCGTGTTCATTGAACACGATCGGCATTGATGAATGCGTCTGCCGGCAGTCTGCTCGCAGGGGATTTTATTGTGGATTGCCATCACATGCTCGCATCTCGCGCAGTGTTGCAGTGGAGTTTCTGCTCCATAAATTAATCGAACAGGACGCGATGCAATCGAAGCACATAAATCTGCGCGGCGTTTTTTTCAATTTTATCGTTCGCTGGATTATTTATATACATCGCTAGGAGAATTTACTATTGCAGGATACAAGTCTACTGTTCTGATTGATATGTTAGACTTTATCATTGGAAATATATCTTTGTATATCTGAAGTACTTTAAAATCACCTTTGCAAAATTTTTAATTTTAATTTATCGAAGTTCTTCTGTAATTAATAACCCAAATATTATTGTGTATTTAATTCCACTGTTTAATAGACTGATTAGACTAATTATTCATATCAAACATTTGCGTTATCAATGCCGTTATTTTAGCGCGAAACGCATTTCGAGCTCATAATCACCTCGAATTGCCTTCGGCTTTCCGATTGCCGGGAACATGACTGCAGATTACGCGAATATTATTTCCCACGTGTAGCTATAGTTTTGGGAATTTTGGGATTCGTTTGCCACTATTTCACGTCCCGCTAACGGTGGCTAAGCCCACAGCTTCCGCTTCCGCGCGCCATTTCACCCGTACCTCAGCGCGGCGGGAGCAGTTAGCGCAGTTATTATAATTTTGAATTAACGGCCAATTAGCAAAAACGCGTAAAACGTAATTGCTTCCTACCTATGAAACCATAGTGTCATTATGAGATGGTTAACCCAATAACGCGTGCGCACGTGGGTGTAATATGCACGATCTTATCGAGGATGTCAATGTTGCTTATAATCAATACAAACTGTGTTGCAATCGACGTATTAAAAGTTAAAATAATTATCTAGAAATTATGGAGGATATATGCGAATATAGAGAATTTTGTATTTTGTGATATATTGCATTATTAAAACATTTAAAACAATTTCGTACACTTTTAGTATTTTTTAGGTAATTTAAGATATTTTCAAACATGTGTAAATATTTTTAGGCATTTTCAGACGTATTCATTCATTTTCACACTTTTTAAAACAGCTTTTTAAATATTAGATATTTTTAGATAATTTAAGACATTTAAAGATATTTTTTGACAGTTTTAGGGAATTCCAGGTATTTTTAAAAACGTTTTCATTAATTTTTAGCTTTTTAAACGCATTTTTAGACATTTTAAGACCTTTTAACGCATTTTTACCTATATTTAGACATTTCAAAATCAATTTTTGACGTTTTTAAAGACTTTTTTTGACATGTTCAGACATTTTAAAATATTTTAGGATATTTTCAGATATGTTTAAATATTTTTAGGCATTTTAATTTTCAAACATTTTTTTAATTAGATATTTTTAGATTATTTCAGATATTTAAAGATCTTGTTAGAAATTGTAAAACATTTCAGCTATTTAAAAAATTTTTAGGCGTTTTTTTGATTTTTAATGCCATTTTAAGACATTTAAAGAAAATTTTCCAGTTTTTCAGATATGTTTAGGCATTTCAAAATCATTTTTAGAGGTTTTCAAAGACATTTTTAGACAAATTAAAACATTTTTTTAAATATTGGATATTTTTAGATATCTTAAGGCATTTAAAGATCTGTTTTGAAATTTTAAAACATTTGTAGACAATTTCAGCTTATAAAATTTTTTTTATACATTTCTAGATTTTATAAGGCATTTTAAGACATTTTAAGAAATTTTCACACTTTTTTAGATATTTTTACGCCTTTCAAAATCATTTTTAGAAGTTTTCAGAAACATTTTTTGACATGTTCAGACTTTTTCAGACATCTTCAAATATTTTGAAACATTGTGAAACTATTTCGGATATTTTCTGACACTTTTAAACATTGTTGGATATTTTAAGACGATAAATATCGTGAAACATTTTTAGGCATTTTTAGACATTTAAAACATTTTTAGATAGTTTAGGATATTTTCAGATATGTTTAAATATTTTCATGCATTTTCATTTTCACACATTTTAAAACATTTTTTTAAATATTAGATATTTTTAGATAATTTCAGGTATTTAAAGATCTTTTTTGAAATCGTTAAACATCTCGGCTATTTAAAAATTTTTTTAGGCGTTCTTTTAATTTTTAAGGCCATTTTAAGACATTTTAAGAAAATTTTCCAGTTTTTCAGATATGTTTAGGCATTTCAAAATCATTTTTAGAGGTTTTTAAAGACATTTTTTGACGTGTACAGACATTTTCAGACAAATTAAAACATTTCTTTAAATATTGGATGTTTTTAGATAACTTAAGGCATTTAAAGCTCTTTTCTAAAATTTTATAACATTTCTAGACAATTTCAACTATTTTGAAAAATATTTTTAGGCATTTTAAAGCATTTTAAGACATTTTCACATAATTTAAATATTTTTAAAGGACAAAAGACAAAATTAATATATAAATAAAATAAAAGGGGGTAAAATTATACCATAAATAATAGTTTTATGGCATAGCTCGGGTCCGGAATTTTATAATATTGTGATATATTTGAAAATATTTTTGATTTCTATTCAGTCACCGTAGATCAACTTTTTAATTAGTAAACATATCGAGAAATGACAAAAAAACGTTTTAACTTTCCATAACTAGCTTTAATTGACTCCATATCAAAAAAAAAACCTAAATAGAAATATATAAAAAATGTAAAAACTATTGTGTAAAGCTAAAAAAAAGCTATGATTAGCGTAGATTAGAGCGCAAAGTGGGAAAGTCCCATCCGCGGTAATCTCGGTGCGTGATTAACCTTTTAATTAAACACCGCGTCGCCGGCCCAAATAAACGAATGCTGGACGAGAATGGCTGCCAGCTTCCGCAGTTTTTAGCACCACTGTCCACCAGATAGCAGCCGCGTGCATGTCCGCACCGCGCTCCAATTTCCCTGAAATACGTGCGCGCGCGCCAGACAACAAACACCAGATTAATTTAATTCATTAGCTTATCTGCGGGCGGACGGCGCGCCCGCCTGAATAAACTGCCGCCGTTTCGCAGCGGCCACTGCGAATCGCCATCATCTCCACCCACCGATGGGCGCCACATTCCGCCATAAACAATTTCGGCCGAAGTTTTGACGGACAAAAACACGGCGAAAAACCAGATGAATAAATCATCACAATGTGTAATTGGAGTTGCGAATATTTATCAATTGATTTTACAATGGATTCCATAGGTTTTAATTCAATAAATTCGTCCACTGATGCGCTTATAATGCACGCAATTATTTTTATGATAAACTGCGATTTAATTGGCTTCATGTGTGTCTGTGCGGCGCTTAGGTGCCGCGTAATTAGCGCAATTTGCGTTTATATGCGAATTCATTAAGCGCATCTTGGCATGCAGGTTGCGCCCAAGTCATGCAAATGACGTCGGAGTCACGGTAATCGACAAGCGCCGTAAACAGTAATAATCGCTGTGCCATTACAGCAATTGCCTCGCAATCTAAGACGCGCGATGGAAATTGCACTCATAAAACGCTAAATCAAAGATAAGTAAATTCAAGCTCAGCTAGCACAGCTAGGCGACGCTGAAATAATTAATTTCGTGATTTACAGCTCAAGTTTACATCAATTATTATTATTTATGTTTGGGAACCACATTTTTATTTCTTCAATTCCCGGTTGGTGTCAGAGACAAAAATTATCTATGAATATTCATGCGCATTATGACAAAAATACTCAGCGCCACGTCAACGAGACAATGGACGAGCGCAATGAATGAAAAAATTAATTAGGAGATGCCGGAGTCTCCAGCGGAAAACAAAATTGAAACAGTTGCGCGGGAGTGCAGCGGATTTTTTGCAATTATTTGCAAACGAAAACGATGCATAAATTGCAATACCCCGGCGGCGCCGTCCATGGCAACCGAAAAGGCATTCGCAGCCTTGCAAATAATGATTTTCTGATTCCCGACCAGAACTTGCATATATGCATCGCGTTCCCTCGGCTTTTCTACTCACTAATCATTTCCAGGGCTTTTCTGCGCTTGCTCTCATCCTCCGGCCCGGGAATATCAGCAGACTCGATGCCAGCGAGCGTGTAATGGCAGTGGTGTAACGAGCGAATAGTACAAAAGCGAAAGCGTATCGAGTTCTTTCCTAGTGAAATTCGCGCTGGGATTGAAGCGACCGACTGCAGTAATGCGGCTATAATATGATGCAGACGAGGTCTTGCACGTAGAGATTAAAATGGTTTTATAATACTTGTATGGAGGCTCTACACAAGGGCAAAGGTGGATTTATAGCTTTGAATCTGTGAATATGAATACATACTAGTTAATACTAGTGAAAGTATAGGTTTGAAAAGTCTACAATTGGATAGAGAATATACAGACGAGTAAAAAACGACTTTACCGTTTTTTGATCCGTTGCTTAATTAAAAAGTTATTGAGGGTGAAAGATTTGTAAAAGGCACCAATCACAGTACGAGTAGAGTACGAATGGAGGGTAAAGGAGACGCCCCGTTAGGCTTATAGGCGAGAGCGCGTACTCTCGCGTGTACTCCCGCACCACGATTCGTCAATTGTAACAATATATAACCATCAATAACTTTTTTATTAATCAATATATCGAAAAGTGGTAAAAAGATTTTTTCGTCCTCTTAATGAGCTTTATACATCTGTACTACTTTAAATCGAAAATTTCGAAATAAGTTATTTACATTACACAATGGATTAATTTATAAAAAACATTCATATATTTATCAATTGAGAAATTACCCTTCATGAAGTATTAATTCGACCACAAGTGCAACTGGGAAACGGTAAGAATTCCCCTAGTGTAGTGTAACGATCGAAAACTCGCCCTCATAACCACATCCTCGGAGCCTGGGAGATAAAGACAATTCAATATTCAATATACGATCGATGTCGGCTTTGCGCATCACGCAAAGCTTCAGATGATTGCGGGCTATTAGAACTGAAACGCCATTCGTGCATCCCCGCAGCATGGAGCACCACTTCTTGGCACTTTGTATGCCGCCAACGCCACATTCTCAGTACTCATCGCTGCGAGTTTGAATCGTCGAGTTAGGCAAATGGCTTCTGGAGCTTCCGATGCGTCTGCCTCGCTTTCCGCCAACTCCGTGTTCGTGTTCGCCACTTTACCCCCGTCAAACGAATATTTTTGGCTCTCTGAATCCAGGAGCAATTGTACAAAAGTACCAGAAATTGACTTTGCAACCGAATAACATAGATTGGATAGATGGATAGATAGAAAATATCAACGTGAACATAATTAACTAGGGATAAAACAATTACACGTTGATAAAATGCGACAAACCAGTACTGAAACAGCTGTTGCTAGATAAAAAGCAGCAATTGTGCGCTGTAAACGATAGCTACACGTGACATTTCCAGCCGATTATAATGTAAAATGTATTTTTATCACTAAAGAGTGTTGAACAACTGAGCGCATTCATTCCCTCGACATTTGCGATAAATGCGTACGTTTGTACGTTTGGCGCTGGTGGATTTCACGGTATTGTATTAATCAACTCGCGATAACATAAACAAATACACGCGACGTCGAAAATGTCGTGCATCTCATAAAATTAAATAGTTAAGAACCCCGGCGCGCAAGGTAAACGAACTAACTATTTTACTGCCATTGCGTGGCCGCAGATTTGCAGGGGCGAGTGGGTACAACATCAAACAGCCGACAACAGATTGCATTATTATGAATTCAGTTGTGAAATTTCATCAGAGTGTTGCAAAAAGACTATGCCATTGAAACATTAGGATATTTTTCGAATGGATCGGTTAATGAATGGCTGGTTTAATTAACTCATCCCCACAATTATCCAGCTGTATACTCCTACATTACACTCCTACTAGCTGTTATAGTTTAGTTAGAGTTGCAGTTTATTGTTGGCTTGGTGAGACTTGGCACTGGCAACAATTATTACTGGTCGTGGCCGACGTAACGAAATGGAAACGAGCGCGGATGGTTGCTTCGCACGCGAAATCGTAAATCGGCCGCGTATACACGATGACATTCTTGTTTCGTTTTATTTATGATGTAATTATATTATACGTTTATCTGGGAATCGAGATCGAACTTGCTGGCTGCGTTGGTATCGACGCGTCGATGGAACAACACCAAATGCAACACCAGCCGAAACAAAACGCGGAATTAATAATCTGCATGTTTGTTGGTTTTATTCCGGTTTTACGATGCGGGAAACACGAGAGTGGAAAATACAAACATTTTCTTTTCATATGATGTGGTATTCATTAAATAGTGCAATTGTAAACTCGGTAAAAATTAATTAAAGGTATATGTTCAGCTCATATAGGCTAGGAAAAAATACTATACTATTTTTTAATCCACGGTATAATTTCTCAATTGATAAATATGTGTATATATTTTATAAAATTCCATTGTGAGATCCATATAACTTATTTCGAAATTACCGATTTAAAGTAGTACGGATGGATAAAGCTCATAAAGAGGAGTAAAAAATCTTTTTACCACTTTTCGATATATTGATTAATAAAAAAGTTATTAATGGTTATATATTGGTACAATTGACGAATCGTAGTGCGGGAGTACACGCGGGAGTACGCGCTCTCGCCTATAAGCCTAACGGGGCGTCTCCTCTATCCTCCATTCGTACTCTACTCGTACTGTGATTGGTGCCTTTTATGAATCTTTCACCCTCAATAACTTTTTAATTAAGCAACGGATCGCAAAACGGTAAAGTCGTTTTTTACTCGTCTGTACATTCTGCATCCAATTGTAGATCTTTCAAACCGATACTTTCACTAGTATTAACTAGTATGTATTTATATTCACAAATTCAAAGCTATAAATCTATCTCTGCCTTTGCTTAGTCTCCATACAAGTATTATAAAACCACTTTAATCTCCACGTGCAAGACCTCGTCTGCATCATATTATGGGCGCATTACTGCAGTCGGTGGCTTCAATCCCAGCGCGAATTTCACTAGCAAATAACTCGAGACGCTTTCGCTTTTGTACTATTCGAATTTTTACCAATCATGTCCAGTTTCATTTGAATTAAAATTTCTAGATGTTTTTAAATGTTTTTGGACTGTTCTTAGACAATTCTAGATGTTTTTACACATTGTTATACATTGTTGGACCGATTTTAAACGTTTTTAGGCATTCATAGACATTTTTAGATGTCTTTAAATATATATAGGAATTTTGACACATTTATGGACTTTTTAGGCATATTTATACATTTCTAGAGGTTTTTACCCATATGTCTCAAATTTCTACAGCTATTTCGACATTTTTAGTCATTTTTGGACTGATTTGAAATATTTTTAGACATTCCTACCCATTTTTAAAGATACTTTTAAACATATTTTTAAGAATATATAGGAATTCTTTCATTTCTTAGGATTTTAAGACGTATTTAAACATTTCTAGAGGTTTTAAAATGTTTTTGGACTGTTCTTAGACAATTCTAGACATTTTTAGACATTTATAGACACTTTTAGGCCTGTTTAGATATTTTTTAATATTTTTTAAAATATATAGCAATTTTTATACATTTTAGGATACTTTAGTCGTCTTTATGAGCTCTACCCCGCACTATTTTACACATAAAGTTTCGAAATCGTTACATTAAATAATAAAATGCAGTTTTTTATATTTCTACTTGCAATAGTTTTATACAATACTACATACCAACAAATAAAAACCTAAAAGATTCTGCTTCGCAGAAATCCAATCATTCGTCTCCGCACTGCGATTCTGCTCATGCAGAAAAATCGCATCGTTACGTGTCATCTGCGCGTTCCAGACATTTACTTCATCGCTCCGTCGCTAAGTTAATAATCCGCGATCGGACCATCATCTCCGCCTCGCAGTTAAACGAGTTATCACACTGACAAAGAGCATTAAACTTTAAATGTCACATTAAATTGTCAACCACGTAGAAGATGTTCCTGCATTCCCGGGCAATCTTTCACGACGCTGTATGAACGTTATAATATCACTGATATAACGTACACGTCCGCAGTTACAAGTTACAAGTTAGGAGTTGCAAGTTACAATTACAACTCGAGTTACATGTCCAAGTCTTGTGCTGTTCGCCGAATGCAGCTTCACTTCACTCCAGTCATAACGTCTTGGTTGTCTTGGCAACGCTGCACTCGACCCTTGTGCAAACCCTCTGGAATACTCTAGAATTTATACATTATCCTCGGCGGACTCCCAGGACTGCTAGGCCTCCAAGGGCATTGCGTGCACGACCGCTGCGTGCGCGGCCTTTTCCTCAAGACTTTCCACCCCACCTAGCGAAGACGTGGAGGTATCGGGAGACCTGGATAAGCATCGGGTGCGTGTGTTTCATAATTTGAAGCTCCCTTTACTGGTCTCCTAGGTTGGGGTTGCACCAGACATCAGATTGACGTGATAGATATATCCTATTTATTTTTCTGGACTTTCACGTGGATTAGACCTGGATACGCCTAAGTCCGGCGTGTATCTGAGCTGTCAAATATATTGCTGACAAATACACCCTAGCGTCTTCCTGCTACAAGAAATACAAGAAAAGTGGAAGTCTAGACATACCCTAGACATAGAAATAGCACCGATCCGTTAAAAACACCATAAAACCCCATAAAATGAAAGTGTTTGGATGATTAAGATGGCAGAAATATTATGTACTTCAACTCTAACACGTCTGCTGTCTCTATATATGTTTAATGTTTGCTGGGCTTCGTACAGATGTCATTGTGATCTGTGCATGCATGTCCTGGGGCTGAGCGACGATCGCCTGTTGTTTAATTTAATAGTGACATAAACAAGCGCTTAACTGTCGCTGCCGTTTATGACATGTTAACTCCGTGTTTTATTCGACTTTGATAGCTCAATCTGCATGCCAGCGCCGCTTGCGCTGGGAAATCCACGAAAATTGACGGTGTCGCTGCTTCAACAAGGACATGGAGCAGAGGCGCGTCGAGTTAATTGTCTGGTTCCATCGTTTGCATACGGAAAAGCAGCGAAAGTCGCAGTAAAATTTTATGCTCTATACTGTTGGAGGACATAATGCTCAATATGCCAATACGAATTGGATATAGTACGAAACTGCACATAAAATGAGTTGATAAAAATGATGGGAGTGCCTAATATAGAAGATCTTGGTTATAACGACCTCGGTTTGTGCGTCAACTCGGTTCACACTGCCTACAAAATTTTTTCAAGCAAAACAGTGCAGCTGCTAACTTCAAACGCAAAGGAGCAAAGTACGATGAAAAGAAATTGGTAAATATATAAATAATAAAAGCAGGACTTAAACTTACAATTACATAGGTAGATAATTGAATTGTAAATGCAAATATAAAGATAAAAACATCCCAGCACGAGGCCTGTATAATCACATCACATGAGAACATTCAATTCTCTTAATAGGTGAAAAGTAGGTCCGCGCCGCCATTGGCAACCGGAAAAAACATTATTGAAAGATCACGAAGTGCCATTGTGTTGGCATGCCATATAAAAAGACAGGAACGCCTGCAGTAACGGCCGACATTATAATGACTCGCAGGCACGAGACTCGCGAGAGAGAAGCGCGTTTCAATTAACTTCTGTTAACTTCTGCCAACTTCTGTTTTTTTCGGTTGTAGCTGTTGGACGGTTGGAATATAATCATCGATCCTCGAAACCTAACCTGGAATAAATGTAGGTACATATTATTCCTCACTTTTATTACAAACCTTACTATCTTAAGAATTTTACTTTTTTGGAAGGAATTGAAGGCTGAGATTATGTAGTAGTGAGTGAAAATATATGAAACTTGTATTTACGAGAAAAATATATAATTTTAACCGGCTGCAGTAGGTAGCACGCACTGGAAATTAAGATTTATTGCACATTTGTTAACGTTTTAATATCATGAAGAAACGCGTGCGTTTCAAACTGTTCTAAGCTGTTAATTAGCGCAACTGTAGGCTTATACACAACAGTTAATTAAGACATATGTTCAGCCTTCCTAACAAGAAATAGGAGAGTAACTATACAACATTTTAAATGATGATGTAAATAAACTCTATTCAATGGTCTATGGTGACTAGGAAGTGGAAAGGCATACAAAGTTTTCTTCAGTTGTCTTCAGAAATACAAAAGAAATAATAAATAATAAAAAAGTGAATTTAGATGCACCAAAGCCAATAATGTCTTAATAATTCTTTGGAAATATATTTTCACTGTGTCCCCGTACACGTGCTGATAGTAGCGCCAATTTTATTTTGAAAAACTGGATTGCACTGCCTACAATTAGGGATTAGAAGCACCAGAATAACTTCACTTCCTAATACGTAATACGTAAATATATAATTGTGTAATGGAAGGCAGTGAAATGCAAGCGCTCAACAAAATGCGTTTATAATTGATTGGTCAAGCTGTAACTTGATATTACTCTAGCTGGGGAAGCTATGCTCTTCAGGTTTCAGTCGGAATTGAATTTCTAGACTTTTACGACTTGCGTGGTTATTTCATTTTGTCATTTCTTAAGGAAAACTAATAGAAGTCCAAGTTTCTTGAGGTTTTCTTCAACTTTCTGGGCATAGACATAGGCTTGTTCAAAAATTTTTCCGAGGTTAGTTCCAGTTCAAAGCATTTTTTAAAATACTTTATCTATCTTGTCGAGCTCCTTCGAATGATACAATTTTGATTATGAATTCTTCCTAAAATTCGATTTTGGAACAGTTTTACTGGGGAGTTGTAGTAATGGAAGTTAAAAACCTTTCCTACCTCATACCAGAAAGTATTTGATCGAAACTTCCATTCGGCCTCAATTGTAATGATTTCTCTATAACTATTTATATATAAAAGGTATAAAAACGGATTTTAGTACTCCGTTACAAAGGGTCTAATGCATGGGTACCGTGGATTTTCTTTAGTTTCTTCTT
>JAODVP010064262.1:0-14877 GCA_025400035.1 Tetradonia laticeps
CCTACTGAAATTTGTTTACTTACCTGCGCATGTATCGCGCTCAGATGCAACTGAGCCACCCGCAGATCAAACCGCTTCATGCTGATGTCCTCCTGAATCTCGTTGGCTTTGTTGAAGAGCTGCGCCTCCACAGATCGCTGCTGCAGACGCAGGAGCGTCTCCAATGCGTCACTGATTTGTCTAATCTGCATGTCGAGTTCGACCGCCTCCTTGCGCAGCGCGTCGTGTGATGGACGCACTTGGACGGCAGACAAGCGGTCTATCACCAGCTCGTCCTTCAAAGGAGGTGGAATATTATCCTGGAATTACACATTCAATATTACTTAATTTACATAGAATTGGAAGTGACGCCATCTTCCGGCTACATGTCATATTTGTTATTATACTGTTTAATGGTCTTGTCAAGTCTTACGTTATTAATGATTGGTCCTTCATCGCCTTCACCATCCTGTGGCGGCGGCGGGGGTTGTGGAGGGACAAAGAGGCGTTTCAAGGGCGGCGCGCGTCCCTGGGGTACCGGAAGTGAGCGTGCCAAATGCACCAGATCCATTGTACCGTTCACGGCCTTGCATTGCGAGATCAGGCCTTCATAGCGACGGTTTTGTTCAATTGCCTGAAGCATAGAATTAAGACAAATTTGTACCAATTTACAGTGAAATTGAAATAGTTTAGTTGTTTTTGATTCGTAGAGACAAATGTGGGACACCCGCTATTGTTTGCGATAAATGCAGAGGACGTGCAATTAACAGAATGGAATTTCTCTCTACATGTCCCAAACAAATGAGAATACCTGGTAATAAACAAGTGTAAGTGGAAAGTTTATTGGTTGTGTTGGGTAGTTTATTTCACAGGACAATATTAGTCGTTTTACTCTTTTCTTCCAATGTTTTTTCATAAAATCCTTTTAAAAATCAACTAGGTGAGGAAATATGTAAACTTATATTTGGGGAAAAGTTGTCAGCACGTAATAGGCACTAGTATAACCTACTCAGTTGTACCTTTTCAACAGAATAGAACTCTGTAGGTACATAAAAGAAGTGCGAAGGGAAGAACCAGAATAACTACGAGTAGTTCGCTGCATAGAATAAAATTTGCACCGGATTCAAATTGTGTAGGCGATTACAAGCAGACTGCAATTGTTGTCTGCAATAGTGTGAACAGCTCTCAAGGATTCTAACCACTCTCACAAGACCACTAGCAACTGCTGCTGGCGCATAACCCACTTGGTGTTGAGTTGGCAATAAGGAAAATGGTGTGATTTGCGAAATCTTACATTTTAGATACTTGAATGTAGGGCAAAAAACATACAAAGTGGCGTAGTCAACGCTTTTGTCACATTTTCAGTTGTGTCATATGACAGCTTAATTTCACTGAATTACTCATAAAGGACTTATCACGTTCTGCTATTAACTCGTTATTCACGAAATATTAGCGAAATTTGGTCCCAAATTGCTTTTTATTGAGAAAAACGGTATATGACGAGTCTTTTTGTGAGACTCATACGAATTTTATTGACCTTATGCACAAAATGAAGGTTTGATATATAGTAGAGTCTAATTTGAAGTTGACAGGACAATTGAAACGAGTTTTTAATTGGCTACAGAATTGTTTTATTAATTCGACATCTTCGGGGTTTGCCAAAAATTTTGAATTATCAAACGTCATATAGAAATAGAGCTAAAAAGTTTTAACATTCATTCTGAACCAGGGACCCGGATTGTAATCGGAATCGAAAATTGAAATTAACTAATATTTTAGAAAAACGAAATTGAAATCGATATTTTTATTTTCACAAAACCGAAATCAAAACTAAAATCGTTTTTGTAATAAGAAGTAATTATAATTATATATTTGTAATCGAAATTAAATGGTACGGTTTCCGAAATTTTGCCGAATTGGATTTTTGCCGTTTTTTGTAGTGACGCATATATATAAATGACAGTGTCCATATGATACAGCGGTGACCGTATACAGGAAGAAACACGATTCGGCGAATTTCGTCATTGGGTTTTGCCGTATGAATCGTACGTCTAAACAACTGAAATGGTAGCTAGTCACGCATATATCGTATTTACACGATACGGTTTTTTTTTCCGTATAACCAGATACGACATGCGGAACGTGTGGTTGCATTTCATTACTTTTTTTGTGTATTGTGGTGCGTCTTAATTTGAAAAAACTGCGCGACAAGGTTTTTTGTCGTTATGTAAATTTTAGTAGCAACTAAAATTGCATCCGTGTGTACATTACGACACCAAACTTGAGCAACATTTGTCGCGCGATTTCATGCAATTCTAAACGCACCATTACTATTGACAGGACCTAAAAATCCAAAAGCATGGGCTAGGTATGGTTTCGTCGTTCCGCCGAAAAAACGGAATCGGCAAAAATCCGAAACGTAAAGACTGTACGGTTTCGTAGTTCCGGCAGAAAACCGTACCATGTGAACCCAGCATTATTTACTTCCTGCGGTTCGAGTATTGAAACCGATACTGATATTTTGTCAAAATCATGTAACACAACCAAGTCGTTATCTTCTGTATGAAATAAAAAAGAGTGGCACAACAAATGAAACAACTGACTAGGTTGTACTATAAATGCATTTAACGAATGAGTTTGTAGCTCGTCACCCGTGGAGGGTAAACAAACTAAAACATCAAAAACGTCATCGTACCTTCCAAGACAGCAGTTGCTGGTTGCAGTAGCGCTCACCTAAACGCCACATGAGTGCCTTCTAGGGGGTTAAATTTTCTCTACCACAAAATAGAACCGAAATAATCAGCAGTGACACGACTTGGTAGTTTATATGATTTAATTGTTGCTTTTCTGTATTTCGTTTATATGTACGATTATAAAAATATTTGTTTGTGTGTTACTGAATAATGCTTTCTGTGAGTTCAAGGTTGTACAAAACGGAACTAAAAATTTGGAATCATTATTTACGAAACGAAATCGAAACCAAAATCGTTATTTTTACTTTTAGAGAACGGAAATTGCAACCGAGATCAAAACTGAAATTATTATTCTAATTTGAGGTGAAATCGGAACTAAAGCTGAAATCGTTATTTACGAGTTCCAGCCGTACCGGAATTGAAATTGAAACTGATATTTTATTTGCGCACGAGTTCCGGTTCTGAACATGAATTTTAAAAAATTATTAATATATTAACAAAGGAAGTGTAACTGAAGACAAAAGCTACATTTCGGTTGTCTATGCTATAATTTTCTATTCTATTCTATTGCTATTCTCGATATTTTAAATATTCTCGATATTTAGAAATATCGACTTTAGAACATATTATTATCTAAAATTTAGAATTAGCGAGAATATGGTGCGCACAATTCTTTGGGCAAAAGCAGATAACAGGTTCACCTCCGTCGTAGGCGTTCGTTTAACTAGTGTAGTTGAGTAGTGAATCGAGCTAATTCTATGCATAAACGAAAAGTGAGGAATGAAAAAATTCATCTAACTATAAATTTAGTGTTTATATTTAGTTTATGCTATATTTAATAAATATTTAATATTAATGCTAGCAAATAATAATGTTTAGAACTCTCTATAACTGCTGATTTCTGTAAGAATATAATGGTTTATAAACAATTAGGTAGCAACTGTATTTTTATAAGTTTTAACGAATACTTGGCTGAAATGAACAAAATCACGTTGATTATAAACGAGTCTATATTGAAATGAAATGAAACCTTCATGAAATTTAAATAAATGTACTTGAATAGGTTATTTCAGAAAACCTTTAAGCGACATTTTTTTCAAAAAATTAGATTAGTATGATTTGGAAACTGTTTATGCAGAAACACGTGAATTATCAAGTTTTCCTATCGGTTTTATTTTATCCTGAAAAGTTCCTTTATTGCAGAATTCCAACAAGTTTTTTTACGAAAAATGATAATTTTTAAATTTGGTCAATGTATTTCATATTGATTATTGCAGAAACACTTCATGTTTTTCTAAGGCATAAGTTTTACTAGTTTTAGGGTTTCTGAAAAAAAAACCATTCGAGTCATAAATAAATTTAAATATATTTTCATTATAGAGGAGAGCGGGGCGAAACGAACGTTTCTATTTTTTGTTTCCGTATGTTACGAACTCCTTCTGGAATCACCCGTACATTATTTCTTAAAGCCTATCACATCATCTGATTCTTTCCACTGCCGTCAACCGACGCGCTGCATTTAATTAAAAATAATTGATTTGCGGTGGTTAGATGTAATATCGACATTGTGTTACTAATGAAATAACTGCTTAAAATATAAATATTTACGAACCTTGTGCTGTGGATTGTAAGCTATATTTTACAGTATGAAGGTATTAGGTTAGAAGATTTCAATTGTTGTCAGCTTTTGAATAATCGTCAAACAGTGCATGTGGGGCGAAATGTTCCTTATCGTAAATGATAGTATTTTCAGGAACGTTTCTTTTCTTTCTTGCATAGTTCGTTGTCACACAAAAACAAGAAAAGGAGGATATTGGAATAAAGAGACAACGGGCGCATAATTCATGCGCAGGTATTAATAATAAGGATCTGAAGTTGTTAATTGTACGTTCTCTGCTCAGAATTATATACGATTCATGTCACTAATGAGAATAAATTCCGTATTTGAAGTGCGTTTACGTTTTAATTAAAGTTTTCTGTATTAGTTCCATATTTTCTGTCACATTTAGTATTGTAAATTCCAGCACGCTGTTTCGCCCCGCTCTCCCCTATAATGAAAAAATATTTAAATTTATTAATGACTCGAATGGTTTTTTTTTCAGAAACCCTAAATTTCATTGTGAATAATAAGACTAACGATAAATCTTTTTATAAAACGATTAATTTATTTGTGAGTAATTTATCACATCACTCATTAAATAAATCATTCTACAAAAACGGGCCAATTATTTTAATTCTCATATTAATTTGAATGCCTTAATTAATTCACAACTCAATTTGATTTAGGAAACATTTCACGGAAATAACTTCGCCTATCTCGCTAACCGAGCTATCAGGTAATGTAGACACAAAATCAATTATGAAATTAACATATTTTAATAGGAAAATCGTCACCTAAACTTCGGTAATGTCTCTTTTACTTAAT
Organism: Tetradonia laticeps; assembly: GCA_025400035.1. Lineage (NCBI taxonomy): Eukaryota > Metazoa > Arthropoda > Insecta > Coleoptera > Staphylinidae > Tetradonia > Tetradonia laticeps. The sequence goes on from JAODVP010064262.1 coordinate 5,098, forward strand.
CTACAATTAACGCCTTGATTGTGACATCAATGTAATTTTTATAAAATCAAACCTGATATTTTATTAAATGAAGGAGAAGGTAAAATTCATATGAAGTAATTAAGAAAAACTTACTCTAGCTGCAACCACTTCAGCTCCTTGTATCACCGACTCAGCTAATGTGGAACACAGATCAGTGTAGATTTCCTCCAATTCCTGCAACAAAAAGCAATCGTTTTAATAATCTTTTATTACTTGGTAAATGAATTAATGAAAATACGAAAATAAATAGATTGTACATGATTACATGACTTGAGAAATTAGAAAAGCCAAGGTTAATTTCATATCCTGTAGCTATACAAAAGAAAATTGATTATTTCCTCCTACCATTCACACAAAATTAATTACTCCGCGGAAAAATGTTTATTCAGCTGTCCTTCACTCGATATAGGTAGTTCATAGAAATACGCGTAATTAAAATCTATTATGCGGCGTATGCAGGCGACGCTTGTAACTTGACCTTGACCTTGAAAAGATCCGAGAAATATTCATCATCCGCATCATCATCATATGGACATTCCTGCATCGTTATATCGACCGGTATTTCAAGGAATGTCTTTAACATTTGACTTTCCACATATTATATGTACAGATATTCCTAAATTACATATAAATGTATAATTCCTAATTATTTAAATATATTATAATAATTATATGATTATTAAGTAACGCCATCTATTATTGTGTTACTCATGTGATATATGTGACGCAAGTAACTTGTAATTTCCAAGTGTTGTCAGATTTATCTGATGTTGTGTTGACTTTTCATTAGCACAAAGCGCAGCCTGGGGTAATGCGATTGACGGACAATTTTCAAGAGGTGACCAAGTGCATTCCCGACATCAATCAACCGCGTGTGATCATCGATCTATCAATGTCGGCGCGGATTGGTGTAAAGGCTTCCGAGGGCAGAGGACAGAGTGGAGTGCAATCAGCTTTCTAGGCCACAAACGCCCTTTACCATCTTTATCTACTGACCGTGTGGATAATAAACATTACAAAGTATTTTTTTTACTAATAACTAATTAATTAATCAAAAATATTTCCCTGATGAAGATCGGTATATGATCGAAACTAGTCGGAAAATAAAAGAAAAAAGAAAAAATTGGATTAGATAACTACTAAAATAAGTATAGTAGTAACTAACTAGTAGTAACATTGAAATCATATCTGCACTGCAATTTCAAAGGCGCAGTTTAGGGGGGAATTGTTTCAGAAATATTTGGTAGGGCAAGAGTCGGCAAACTCTTGAACAGTCGGTTCATAGTTGATACTATAAACTACTTGGAGAGCCTAACTATTATTGCATAATAATAACATTTCCACCTTAGGCGTATTTAAAGGGATTAGTGAAACTGTATTTGATTCAAAATTGCAATACATCTTTGGTCAAATATCGTTTCATCAAGTTCCAGAGTAGAATTTAAGTTCTTAACCATATGCTACCACATTTTTAGTGTCTTAGGATGTAACTGGACGATTTTTGCTGACATTAGGAAACGGGCAGTAAAGAAGTAATATATTCGAATGCACTGTTCACCCTCTCGTCTCAACTATGAATACGTCGTCACTCAAGAGCCGCTGTCAATTAGCAAGGCTCCAACTCGAATTATCGGTGAGATCTACGAAGAATACGTTAAAATGTCGAGAGAATTATGTGTTTTAACGGTCGATCAGTAGGCGAAAGCGTGAACACTACGTTTTATGTCAAATTTGAAATGAAATCATTTCTGGGGATGTAAGGTCTTGGAACCAATAATGAAATGTACTAATAAAGAAGATTTCTAGGTCCAAATTTTAGGGATAAGTTAACCTATAAAAAAAAGATAGGCGTGATCCGGACTTGAACCGGAACCAATCAATTGCTGGTTGACTGCACTACCATTAGACCGTACATTGAATAACCCGTTCAGAATCTAATACGTTTCCATCATACAGCGAGCGCGTCTAAAGTTTCTTTACCAACGAAACATGTTTACAAATATGTAGGGCAGTCAACCGGCCATTGATTGGTTCCGGTTCATGTCCGGATCACGCCTATCTTTTCTTTATAGTTTGAATTATCCCTAAATAAATTTGGACCTAGAAATCTCCTTTATTAGTACACTACGTTTTATATTTGTCAGATTCAGTGCTTTTATAAATCCATGGCGTACGCAAGTCAGGACTCGTACTCTTTTTGGATTGAAATTGTTGTTTTAAACAGACAGACAAATCAAATGTGATTTGCTGATGAACCTAGCTAGCAATATTTACTACAAATGTTAGTAACGCTATCTCAAATGTGGATCAGTTCCTCAGCAAGATAATTTGTTGAAATAAGGAAGAAATAACAAAAAACACCAGCAAATACAAAGGTAGGTAAATTTCTATAGATGTGTGAGCATTTTTTACTGTATACATTATAGAAATTTTCGAAAAATTCGAGACAAGACAAGATTTTCAGGTTCGAAATCGAGACAAAACTATGCATCACTAGATTTTTTTCTAAAAAAAGATTTCTAAAAATATCTCGTCTTGTCTCGTCGACGAAGTTTAGGCTATGTCAAAGGAACCTAATCTAACCTTTTACAATAAATTATAGAGCATTGCGAATTATAGAGGTAATAGAGGTACAAGAAGCCAAAGCTAAGATCATACAAGTTCAAATATATCCAAATATATTAAGACCAACAAATTCTAAAATTAACAAAAAACGAAAAACTTGTAGACCTCTATAGGTGATCTGTTAGAAAGGTATCCGATAAATCAATGTGCGGTTCGATTACGGTTTCGGCCCTTTAGCGTGTTCAATATGTCGGTTCGGTTTCAGTCCGGTCCGAGTCCCTGTTAAACCCGTCTAAAATGATGTAGAAATACTAAAACTTATCCAAGAATGTATGGAAATGCCTTGAAATGTCTGAAAATACCTTAAGATGGCTGAAAATGTCTAAAAATGTTTTTAAAATACCCAAAAATGTCTTAAGTTATCTAAAGATATCCAAAATTGTTTCAAAATGTTTCAAAATACCTGGAAATATTTGAATATGTCAAACATGTATTTAAAAACGTCTAAAAATGATTTTGAAATGACCAAACATATCTAAAAATGTATGCAAATGTCTTAAAATGTCTGAAAATGCCTTAAAATGCCTACACATGTCTAAAAATGTTTTTAAAATATCCTAAAATATTTAAAAAAAATTTATTAGTTGTAGCATAATTTTCCTCCTTAAGGCAAAATTGATTCTACGAAGGGCCACACGTTGAAGACCCACGTTCTAGATGAATAGAGGTCACAGGATTAAGGAGACAAGTTTGTACAGGAGGCAGTATCCCTTAATTAATATTAAGCAGCCACTCTACGCCGTGCGGTACCTTTGTTTGCCTACGTCAATTTCTCAGAAACTGTGCTGAAGTGAACTTATATTTAATTGACATAACCTATTATGTTATATAACACAATATAATACAATACAACATACCTCAAAATAATATAATATGTAATCCTGTTATTTTAATTAATTTTAATATTAGTACCTGCGTAATTATCTACTAATACAAAGTTATATTTAATTCAATTCAATTTAATTTAATTTATGTTAAAATACGTCTGTAACTTTTATAATTAACAGCCCTCCTAATTAATTAACAACCTTTCCAGTGAAACACTCGCTTCACTAAATATATGTCTATAGACGTCTAGCGCCATCTACTAACAAGTAACGCCGTTAAAGTAATTTTCGTAATCTTAATAATTTTGAGCCAAATTTCAGGCTATTGCACTTTGATACTGCGCATCCTGCATGAATATTAATTTCATCCGCCAGTGGGAATTTAATCGTACTGCCTCAACCGCAACTGCCTTCATTGTCTAGACGCCATTAATGCCAAAACTACAAAAGTGTTGTTTACAACCGCAGGGTCCTTGTAACAGTAATCGGCTTAAAACACCGGCGGGCTTTATCTCCACGTTAATTTTACATCAAACTAAATGTTTATGGATGTACATTTCATTAGCGTGACTGGAAACAATTCAGCAAAAAGCAAGTCTTCATTCTGCGTAGTATACTATGAATATTGAACTGATAGCATGGAAATACTGCGGTCAACGTACGAGTTAATGTCACAATCCGCAATAAAATTACAGTAAGCAGAATTAGATACAGTAAAAAATAGACGGTAGAAAACTGCAGGATAAAAAAATGACAGACGACTTAACTTATAAAAAGTTTAACCTATGAAAACTTTATCGTATAAAAATGATTTGTGTATTTTGCTGATGGTTATATATGCGGTTGTTTTGTGAAACAAATGAAGAGTAATGTTTGATAGCGTTTTATAAAGCCTGCGGTAAAAATTACGAGCTTGTAAACGTGTTCATGTGAAGTGAGTAAAATGGGCCAGCAACAAGTGGATAAAGAATTTAATACATATAAAAATATATTGAAGTAGGTGGAGATTGAATAGAAATTTTATAAGGTAGTATTTTCATTAAGAAATTAAAGACAACCGCTAAGTAATAAGAGTTCTAGAAAATTTTATTAGTATACTTTATTTAATTATACTAAAGTAAAATAGGGCGGCCCATGTTGCAAGTGATTTATTATAGTAAATATTTGAATGTCTACTACAATTTTACTGCAATATAAACCAATATTTACTATGAAGTTAAGAGTGAAATTTGTTATTGCATTTTCCATTATTATCTAGAACAGTTATAAATTTTTCATTATAACCTTTTTGAACATATAGTCGATTCAGTTCTAGAAAATATTCAACTTCGATGCAGTCAAATGAGGTAACGTTTAAATTGATATTTTTATTATTTATTAACTTTTATACGGTGTTTTCCCATTTTAAAACTTTTAAAACAAAGACAAAACAATGTAAGTTTTTGCAAATATTCAGCTGTATACTACAAAATTTCTATTTTGAAATGAGTGAAATACTTAATTATAGTAGGTGGATATTTACTAGAACTTTTATAGTATTTAATTTTATTATTATTATTAGTTTTATAGAAGAATTTCTAGAATTTTTATATTCATGTACTACAAAATTTTTGTAAATTCTCGCTTTAAATATGAGAAAATTGGATATAGTAAGTAAACAATAGCAATAAAAGTTCTACGAAATATTCAGCTACTATAATTTTTTAAAATCTGGCATTATGTAATTACAAAATTTGTGTGAAATAATGAATTGTAATTCGGGAATATTTACCAGATTTTTTATTTAATATAGAATCAAAATAAGACTGAAAATTTTAATTCAGTTTGTGTTTTAATTTTTGGTTATTACTCATAAACCATTAGTATAAATACTGAAAGCAACTAAATTTTTTAAAGAAATAATGATATAATATAAATTGAATATTTACTTATTATTATTATGCTTTAATGCAATTAGTGTTCTACCAAATATTCAACTACTATAAAATTTGGACAATGTCTGATTTTAAAATGAGATAACACGCAAGAATATATAATAATATATCGTAAACCTATAGAAAACATAGTGAAAGCAATAAGAGTTCTAGAAAATATCGATCTACTATAATACTCTAATTTAATAAAAGTTTTCCCCTATTGTCTTTAGCAAGTCTTATTACAGCTTCCTGAACTTTGAATGAAGTTTGAGTGAAAATTGAATGAAGTTTGAATGAAATTTGAGCGAAGTTAGAGTAAAGTTTGAATAAAGTTAAAATAAATACCCCTAAAGATTTACCTGCAATCAAATTAAACCGACTCTGCACGCAAATAAATGCAGGTAATTCAATTAGAACGCCACGCGAAGGCAGATACTTTTTAAATAATTTTAATTAAACGCAGTGGACTGCGGCGCGTGGCTATGATTCGTTGCGAACGTAATTAAAACGTAAATGTTTACCCACCTGCAGCAATTGCGGTAGCGTTTCTTTGCCGTACTCATCCAGCATGCCGTTGGTGGCGTGCAGCTGCTGCACGTATGCGTTGTGACTGTTGAAATACCCGCTGAGCGTCTCTGTGGACGGCGATGATAAGTACAAAAAGTATGCGCTCTTGTATTCCTGTCGGCACTGGGAAAAAGTCAGAAAAACATCACATCGCTAGGTTGCAACCTGAAGTTATGTAATGTAAATGTGAAAAATGTAAAACATATTGAATGGAAATTTGAAAGGTCGAATCCCGGAGTATTTGGTTGATGACGCAGTGGGTGGAATTGATTTTAGTATTTACTTTCACCAGCTTCTCTTCCGTCTTGGCAATGATGGTCTCGTAGCTTTCGCGGTGCGTGAACACCTTGCGCGATTGAATTTTGCGGTAGAACGACTTTTCCAGCAGGGGGCGGGACACCTGCCGGCCGAGGATGGCAGCGATGTCGCCGAGCGCCTGCGAGTCTATCTCCACCTCTTGCAGCAGGGTTTCCCAGGTATGGAAAACTGAGCTTGTACATGCTGGTCTAGAATTTTCATACATATAAATCGAAGAAGACAAGTAAAAGAAGTAAAACAAGTAAAACCTTTATAATATTTTTTTAAAGTAAGTTAAATCCTTCAGAGATTTTATGCTGGTGACAATTCTGTTATTTCATGTTATTTCCGGTTTAAAGCAGATGTTACATTCTTTTCTGCTAAATTTAATTTTTGTAAATTCTTACGTTTTGCTTTGAAATTTCGATATATTTGTCTTTTAGGCCACTTCCGGCCAAAGCGGAAGTTGATACAGTATACAAAATATACCGCAAATATATAATAGAAAAAGTTTTTCACTATTCGATTTTGTAAGGTTTGGTACAATACGCAGATGAAAATCAATTTCCGGTTTCGCTGCAAAAGTAAGTATTACTTCCGGTTTAAACTTTATATTAAATTTTATATTGATTAAAATCAACTTTCCCTTGTATTATTTTGAAATTTCGATAAATCCTTACTTTGGGTCACTTCCGGTCAGGGCAGATGTTGAAACCGGAATTATATATATACCGTAATAAATGTTGGAATATCTTTTCACTATTCCATTATGCAAGATTTCATATCATGTGGTAGCAACAAGGAACTTCCAGTTTTACCGATAACGCTTACTTCCGGTTACAACTAGAACTGAAAAGCGTTAAATTCATAATTTGGGGCCACTTTCGGTCGGAAACGGATATGGTGTCATGTGCCTAAAATTTTCCACTTCCGATTCTAACTGAAAATAGCTACTTTCGATTTAATTTGGAAAATATTAATGGTAGGGCAGACAACCGGCAATTGATTGGTTCCGGTTCATGTACGGATCTCGCCTATCTTTTCTTTATAGTTGGAATTATACCTTCGAAAATTTGGACCTCGAAATTTCCTTTATTACTACATTTTATATAAAATGATTATTAAGAAACGGTTTCCATCTACTACAGAAAAATGTAACTTTTGTTTCTATTCGAGAATAGCAAATTTCTAATTACTTCCGACCGACCGGTTTCATGTTCGGAATAAAATTTAAATTAATATAACATAACCTGACCTACATTCGGTTTAAACCGGAAGTTTCTTTTTTTTTACGAAAAAGTCGTTTTCAAACGTTTCTTCTAAAATTTCTATAAATACGTAATTTGGGATATTTCCAGTTGGAACTAAAACCGGAAATTTGCCTGGGCAGTTTTATAGAAAAATCCGTGGAAAATCATAAATTTCCAGTTGTACGTGGAAGTAGCTAGTTCCGGAACCGAACGTTGCAAACCATGCGGATAACACATCATATGCTTCTAAATCGAATATCTTCCTATATTTTTTGTAGAATTTCAGGAGACTTTTAAGAAAATAAATCAAGTTTGCCACCAAATATGACGTCGCAAAAAAATATAAATTTATCTCACATTAGAAATTGCTTAAGAAATAAATTAGGTAAAATTGGTTGCCTATACTATACCATGAAGGAACCTAACCTCTCTTTCCGCAGTTCGCCATTACGTTTCCGGAAGCTGGCGACAAGATGTTGCAACTCGGCTGCGTGTTGTTCGTACATCTGACTCAGTTGTTGAGTAAAGTCAGAAACTGCAATTAAAATTGTTGATATAATAATAAGTACAAAAATAGGGATTACATTTTTTTTTATTATAAAGCATATGGTTGCATACAGTGTTGAGTAATGACTGTAGGCAACCATAAGTTCCTATACTTTTATAACACATTAAATATTATGAATAGATGGATAATAAAATAAAATGTAACAAAACCAACCTAATTATAAATAGAGAAAAACTGCTCCTAACCTAATTTTATAGCCTTCACTCTAATAATCAAATAACGCAAGTTCAAACTCAATATATTGCGTTGAGATTGAAATCATCTCCACTATTCCAAGTCATTACTCGCGCAATACTACGCTCGACTTTTCTGCGCGCATCATTTCAAATTAGTTTTCGCCCGCCAATGGCGAGAAACGAGCTCGCGCTGCGTGGCAACTTGAAACTATGTATCAGATTACGCCATCGCAGGTCCTGCTCATGCTCGACCTCATCCTACACTCGTCCCTGAATTATTAAGTTTGCGCCAAGTTTACCGGATCAACCCTTTTCCATCCATCCTTTCTCTTGCACGCTGCACAAGATACAACAAACAACAAGACAGCTAACAGAACGACGAGCAGGAAACAGGGGAAAAGTATACCTGCAATTCCCCACCATGGATTGCCCGGTCTCAACGGCCGAGGATGTCAAAATGCACTCCGCTCATGTCAAAGTCAGTTGGGAAGTGCGAAACTTAATCAAACTTCATTCCAGAGATCTCGCTGGAGATAGAAATCTACGAGGACGGGGAAATTACGAGCGAAAAACTGCAGCAATGTTTGCGCAACTTTCCCGAGGGATGAAGGGAAGATGATTTATGACTTTTAGTGGATAGCTAGGAGGAAAGTTGTTTGCAGGTGTTTATTTAGTGCTTTAATTTACTATTTGTTTAGAACTTTCTGAGTTATTTAGTAATTCTTTTTTTTTCATAAATATTACAACACTAAATTATTATTATAACTTTTAAGCGATGTTTGCTTCACAAAGGAATTTTCTTGCAACCAAATTTTTTTCATTCTCTTGTGCTAATTAGTTTTTTAGCCATTAGCATATAAATTTGATACTGTAGATAAGGCTTATATATTTTTTGTCCTTCCGAAAATAATTAATTGCAAGACCAATAATTAAGTTATTTTAATGTTCCAAAAACGCATTGATAGTCAAAGAAATAGAGTATATATTATATTTTCATTAGATTATCATTTTTAATTTCGAAGTCATTCACTGATACACTTAATTAGTAATGATGCTTAGTAAGTAAGTTTATCAGTGGACAAATTTTCAATTTTCATATTCAACACTAAATGATTATTACAAGCCAAAGTAATAGAGGACCATTATATACAATTTTTATTTTCTGGCTTGTGGACTTTCGAGAGACTTTCCAAATACCTCAAAAAAATGAGTAAATATATTTGAAAATGTATGAAAATATTTTAAAATGCCGAAAAGTATCTGGAAATTCTTAAAATGTTTAAATATATAGAAAAACCCCTAAAAATATCTATAAAAATAACAAATCCCTAAAAATATCTATAAAAATAACTAAAAATATAAAAAATGCTTGGAAAATGTCGAAATGTTTAAGTTTAAGTTTCTAAAAGTTTATCGAGCACTTGTCTAAAAAATTCTAAGAATGCTTGTAGAACGGAACGAAAATCTTCTAAAATATTTACGAGTGTTGGAAAATGACAAAAATAATTTTAAAATGCATTCAAACCCCAGAAA
>JAODVP010064262.1:17622-33451 GCA_025400035.1 Tetradonia laticeps
ATGTAACCTTGAATATTATAAGTTAATATTATAATATCCCGTGTTTAGAATGTGTAAAATATCTATAAATAATGAAGGAAAGTCTAAAAATGCTTTTAAAATCTAAGAAATATCTAAAAACACTTGGAAAATGTCAAAAAAACCTTTAAAATGTTTAAGAATGTCTGGAAATGTCTGAAATGAAAAAAAAGTATAAAAATGACTAAAAGTGTATAAAAATCGCAAATATGACACCTAAATTAATTTTAAAATTCTATAACGTCTAAACATATCTTAAAATATGTGTAATTGATGACAAGATATAAAAAATTTTGAAAAAAAAATTATAAAAACACTTAGAAAATGTCGAAAAATCACGAACACCATAAAATGTCAAAAAACATTCGAAAAATGTTTATGAATTCCAACCAAACTGCCTAAAAATGTTTAAAAACGCTAAAAATGATTGAAAATTTTCTTTCTTTCCCAATCTGATAGAAAAAATCATAACTCAGATTTGAAATCACCGCTGCCCAATTAATTTTATAACATCCGATGAAACATTATGTGCAATAAACAAAAACAATTCCAGTGTTATAATGTTTCGTTTGTTTGTTATTTACTCTCGCTGCTGAGGGTCTGACTGCAACCAATCGCATCCTGATTAGTGTTCATATTTCCTTTGTACAAACTCATTCTTTGTGCATAAAGCAAGTAAGTACATTGTAAAATATAAGAACAGGACGTAAATGTAAAAGTACCAAAGTATACTGTATAATGAACTTAATGATCGATTAACTGGCCATCAAACTGTTCGCCGCCGAGTGGTCCGTGTAGCGTTACTCAATGGAACCTATGGTTAAATCGGCGCCGCCGGAAATTGATGGGTCGTAAATGCGCGAATTTATGGTTTCCTAATGTGTCCATTACTTGTGTCCACAAAAGCAGTACTCATAAATATTTATTTCTATTTGTGAATTACTAGGATAAATCTTGTGGAATACAGTTTATTTAGTTTTTATTAATTACTATATCGATTGAAACCTATTAATATTTAAGACGTAATAAGTTTCTTTTACTTTATGAAGTTTTAGACCTTCTGCTAACTAAATAAACTTATAAATGAATTAGAGGTAGGTAGTTTAGTGGAGTTACCTTAAATGTTTCCGACATTTGGGAAACGAACAAACGGAAGGCATATTGAACCGAATTGATTGCATAAATTATTCCGGTCGACTTCGAATGGGTTCGAAGGTTGGGAATAGGTAGTCCTTGTGCGACTTCAACTAACAACTACGTAACTATACTCAGTGTATTCAATTTAAGTTTGTGCTTATTGTATCGAACAATGAGCGTCACTTACATTCGGTAAATTTCATTATAGACATTTCCACAAGACAGATTTCTGTCTGGAGTTAAATTACACAAGTGACTACATTTTTGTTTTTGGTATATTTACAGTCTTTGAGTTCACGGCTAAGTGTATTACACTAATGCTTATTTAATTATTTAAAAAAGTACTGAGATTGAAAAGTCTCTAAAAATGTTGAGAAATAGAAAAATTTCTAAGAAGGTCCGAAAATCTATTTTAAAAAAATGTTAAAAATGTATTTAAAAGCCTTAAAATATTTAAAAGTGTCCACAAATTGCTTATATTTTTAGTTTCCTTTCCATCTCTTAATTTTTCATAGTTTTTGAGCGATAATAATGGATTTTTACACACTTTTCGTTAGTTTTCGTACATTTTTATAAATTTTTAAATATTTTTAGAAAGCCATAGAAAGATTCATAGTATTTTAGATCTTTTTAAACATTCTCAATCAGCTCCAGAATCAATGAACCATTTTAAAATATTTTTTCCGGTATTTTTCGAACATTTTAAGGTATTTTAATGGATATTTATACAATTTTCGAAATTTTTTCCAACATTGTAGAGTTCAACATGTTCATTTTCATGTTCATTTTTTAACACATTTTCAGTCAATTTCAGATGTTTTATAAACAGTTTAAAAGATTTTACAATTTCTTGAGGTTTTTTGTAGATCAATAATGAAGATATACCCAACATTTCGTGAGAATTATATGTCTTTCTGCATTTTTATAGATATTTAGACATTTTTCAAAAAGTTTTGAACTTATTTGCACTATTTTTGGCCTTTTTAAACATTTTCGGCAATTTTCCTAATATTTTGTAGCATTTTTAGACATTTCCGGGACATTAAGACAGTTTTGAACATCCGCAGTCATTTTGAAACATTTTAAAGGATTTTACCTTTCTTAAACTTTTTCATGGACATTTAGACATTTTTTTTAAATGTCCGAATATTTTAATGGTTTTTTTAACACATTCGACTTTTCTTAACATTTTACGGATTTTAAATTGTTTTTTAACGTTTTAAAACATTCTCAGTCATTTTCTGAGACTTTTAATTATGGAAAAATCTCAAAACATGTTTAAGAGTGCCACAATATAAAAGAGAATGTTTAAAAAGATACAAAATGGCCTAAAAATAGTTAAAAAACTAAAATCCTTTCAAATATTTTAAAGTGACTAAGAAGGATTTAAAATGTTTGAAAATCTTTAAAAGGTCCCAAAAATTTTCTAAAAAACCGGTAATATACACGAGAATGTTCAAAAACTGTCGAAGTATCTAAAATGGTCAAAATGATCAAAAAATGTTCTTAAATATATTTAAAGGTCTCTGCAAATGACTGCGAATGTAAAAATTTCTAAAAATGTTTGACAGTCCCTAAAAATGTTAGAAAATTACCTAGACATGTTCAAAAAATGAGGATATACCTCATAAAATGTTACTAAACATGTCTAAAAATGACTGAGAATGTTAAAAAAAATGTAAAATTGTCTATAACTGTCAAGAATGTTCAAAACTCTGTAAAAATGCACGAAAATTATTGAAGAATAACTAGAAATTCATAATATGGTCAAAAAATGTGGAAAAACAAAGAGGGTTAAAAAATTTCAGACGAATGAAAGTATTGAAAACTAAAAGTATACAATATTTATATTTTGAAACATTAATAGAAGTTCGGGCGGTTAAATCTAGAGTAAAATATTATATTTTATCACACAAACGCGTTATATTTTTTACAGAAAAATAAAAATTTTAAATTTAAGCCGAAGCATTTTTTAAATATTGCAACAGAATAGAAAAAGAAGTTTTAATAATGCAAAATACGTAAATACGTAATTATCTATCTGTTTCTCGTCTTATCCATTTGTCTCGTTATCTTGCAATTTTCTTGTCTTGTTATCTTGTTATTTTAAATGAGTGCATTAAGTGTCTCCAGGAAACTGACATTTCTACCGTGCAACCCGGCGCCTTCACCACCATTTCCTTTCCCTTCTTTTATTTTTGTTGGCAATAATACATGTACAAATATTCCACATTCATCCTACCGCGGATAAATTGCATAGCTGTGTGAGTGACTATATTGAGTCTCCTGCGGCAAATGAAATATTCATGCGTCCTGCAAACAGCAGACTGTAGCCAGCAGAGCTGAATTATCGTTAAAAAATTCCAATTTGTCAGTTGCAGAACGTGCCCTGTTTGGTTGTGCATACATTTTACATTTTAACGTTTTGGTACTGACCTAAGTACATAGTTGTAAATAACTAAACTCATTTTAGTAAATGGGTTTTTGGGAGGCTCATAAAATTTCTATCCATCTTTAATTCATATATCACGCAATGTATAAGCGTAAAGGAAGTTAAAGTTGCTTTAATCAAGTATAGATGAAAGCTCCGTAAAAAATTCCTCAGTCAACTGAAATCACGTCGAATCAAATCGGAAGAAATCAAATCATCAATTATTTTATCAGATTCATTATTCATCGTCCGTCGATTGGATTAGGAGCATCGCATGCTTCCCACTTCGACGTCTCCACTAATTGTGCGGCGCATTCCTGAAGTGCATTCCCCAACCGCCTCCACCGCCTCCATTCTCCACGCAGTGCGCTCTCGAATTCTTCATTTTCCAAATGCTGAATTCTTTATGTGCGGCATTTCATGCATTCCGGTCGCTTTGCATTATTAATACGCGCATTATTGAGTTAGATCTATCCTAATTTGTCAAATTCAATAACTGCAATTTTCCAGCTGCATTTTTCAAAACTTAATAATATTAATGTGTGTAATATCAACTATATAAAAATTTCATCTTTCATTAAAAATTCAGTATTTAGGTCATGTATGCTATTTTATTTGATAATCATTTATAGAAATTTACTTTTTCCTTTAAAAATATCTATAAGATTTGATGAAAAGCTCGAGAATCCATTATGCCCCGGACTCCGTCATACTCCTATATCCTCTATAAGTAATTTCTTTAAAAACAATAAATTTAAGGAAGAAAGAAGACGAGATATTTTCATGAAAATTTTATTATGAGCATCTCGATAAATTTATAGAAGTTTTGCATTAAACCCTACTAAAAACTGATAAAAACTTCAAGTGTCCGTTACACCCCGATCTTCCCTATATGTAAATTTCTTCAAATTGATAAATTTTAAAAACAGATAAAAATGACTATGTTATTATGAATAACATGGGATAATAATATTTGATCTAAAACTATCTAAAAGTGTTTAAGACCTCCGAAAATAACTGAAAATATTAAAATTTATCTAAAACTGACTAAAAGTATTCGAAAACCTTCTAAAAATGGTTAAAAACTATAAAACTATATTATAATTTCTTAAAATGTTTAGTACTGTCTGAAATTTACTGAAAATGTTTGAAAATGTTGGAAAAATGTGGAAATTTATGTAAATATGTCTAAAAATCCCTACATATATTCGAGAAATGTGGTAAAATCAATAAAAATATTGAAGATCGTTTGAAAATGAATAAATTTTTATTACTGTCTAAAAATATCTACGGATACGGATCTATACGTGAAAATGCCGAAAATTTTCGAAAAATATCTAAATCAACACAAATATCCAAAAAATACATTAATATCCCTTGAAAGTGAATGAAAATTATATAAATTGAATGTTTGAAATGTAAATGTACCTAAGAATCCCCAAAAATATTCGGGAAATGTGGGAAAATCCATAAATATTTAAGATTATCTGAAAATGACTGAGAATGTTCAAAATGATGTAAAATTGTCCAAAATTGCCTAAAAATGTATATAAATAGTATCGCTACGCTCGAAATTTTTCGAAAAATGTCTGAAAGCTTTGTATGACTGAACAAGTATTTTAACAGACATAATCCTTGGAAAAATGTGTGTATATTTCTAAAAAATATCTACAAATATATGAAAAATGTCTATAAATGCTATAAAAATGTTGAAAAATGTGTTATAATTGCTGAAAATGTTTTATAATGTCTAAAACTTATTTAGAATGTTTGAAAATATCCATAAATGTTTTAACATCAGTATAACGTCGAAAAAATATCAAAAATTGCGTAAGTATTTTTAAAAATCACTAAAAATATTCGAAAAATGTGGTAAAATCTTTTAAAATATTTAAGACCGGTTGAAAATGACTGAGCACGTTTAAATATATCGAAAACTTGTCTATAACCGTCGAAAAATGTTTTAAAATCCGTAAAAATGTACTAAAAAAACCTTTAAAAAACGTTGAAAAAAAGTGTTAAATTCCATTACAATATTTCAAAGTCTCTAAAATTAAATGAGAATGTTTGAAAATGTCTGGAAATATTTTAATATAGATAGCTACGACTAATGCGGAAAAACCAATAAAAATATTTAAGATTGTTTGAAAATGACTGAAAATGTTTAAAATGACCTAAAATTGACTAAAAACTCTATAACTGTCTATAAATGTTTAAAATTCCCTATAAATATTCGAAAATTATGTCTAAAAATATTCAAAAAATTTCTGAGAATGTTGAATATCTTTTTAGATGATGTTTTGAAATTCCTAAAATGTTAGCAAAAAGGTAATAATAGAAAAATATATTTGATAGCAAAATTTACAATTTTTGCATAAAACTGAAAGAAACGTAATTCTGTCTTATAATATTTATAAAATTTAATAATAAAATTCAGTTTATGTTTGCCCCGATGTTCCTTATATAATATTACATATCTGCAAATATTCTTCGAGTTTCCCCTATATAAGTCAAAGAAACCAATCACTGTCCTACTTTCCGAGCATCTTTTTCCATTTCCAACATTTCTAACTTATGCAACCATCTCAATCCCTTATCCCCTGCCACTCTCGACGTTATTCGACGTTATCAATAATTCCCGCCGAACACATCGAACACACGTGGAACATGTGACCTTTCACAATTTTCCCCAACTGGCTACGACTCCACAAAGGTTTCCAATGTGCAGCTGTCACTTTGTTTTCCAGTCAAATAAAGCTAAGTGCAACTCTTCTTTATTAAAGTCAATTTTCTGCCTCCAGAATGTAGAATCAATAAATATAGGTGACTCGGGTGACTCGGGTGACACAAGTGATGGAAACAACACAAGCGACAAATTGTACAGCAAGTCATGACATTCTACGCACGACAATGTGGAATGTGGCGTCTTAAATGAGCTTAGAATTAGTGATATAAATGGATTTCTTGAAGGTTTTCTCATGAGTGAAGCCCCGCACCATCAATAAATTTAATCAGTGTAGGTGAGTCCAAATATAGATAGGGCGTACCTGTCTGTATTTTTATCATGTTTAAGAAGGGAATAAAAGTGAGTAAACGGAATTTCAGCATTGAGTAGATAGTGACGAGTAGAAGTAGATGTGATTGAAAAATCTATGAGGTTATTCAACGGATTGTAGAAATAATTGGCAAACGTGAACGGAGAGTAAAGAGTAAGGAATTGGAATTTTAATTAATGAATTTCAATCAATGGATCGATGCATGATGAATGTATGCAAAACGAATGAGTGACAGATTTTAATCAATGGTAAATAATTCCGCATTTAGATACATTGAGGTCAGGATGCTGACTAATAATTGAAAATAATTTATCGGCGTTGCGCGAGTTAATAGGTATATATATAATCTGTATAGTTTATTATGCATTGGTAATTTAGTAATTTGGTAATTTGGTAATTAGTTATTTAAAATGTATTTGTAAATTATAATTCATAGTATTATTTTAAATTAATAATCCATTATTCATTAACGTATTATTCATAATTCGTATGAATTTGCACTTCGTAATTCATATTCATATTCATATTGATACTGTATTGATCGATTATATTGGGTTAGGTAGTAAAAGGTGAAGAAGGTGAATGAGACTGAGGAGCAATTTATTACAAGTTTATTTTTCATAAGCAGTATTAAAGCATTACGAGAGTGACAAGTTGATGAGCGTAGGTTAAAGGTTTATTGGATGATAGATGGCGCTGTGACAATGAAAAATGGCCTGGGATTATGTTCTTATTCCAGAAGCTTTATTGGTTGCCTTCTGTGGTCTATCAATGCGAGATGGAGGTTTTCGCCATGTTCTAGCTCCGTTTCTTAAATATTTCACAGTTTTCAGTGTATTTCAGTGTTTTTGATCTTTGCTTTAATGAAGCAAGAGAGTAAAACTCACTTATCTATAATTCGTCTGTGAAATTTAGTAAAATCATAGCTTTTCGAGGTAAATGAGAGGAAAAGTAATTTTACTTTAATTTTTTGTAAATTATGCTTCCCAATTTTGGAAATGAAAGAAAGCTGTTAAGATTAAACGATTAAACGATAATTATAATGATCGGTTGAACTTTATTGAACTTCAATCAACTCGAGTTTATTGAATTTTCAAAAAATATATATACATTAACATAACATAAACATGAAGCAAGAGAGCTGAAAATTTATGAGGAGCTTAATCTTGTTTAGGATAAATCACTTCAAAATTATAAAAATTTTCAATATCCTTTATTTTTGCTTTCACTTCATTTCACATGAAGCAAGAGAGCTGAAACTTATATACTTTTAATTTTTCTTATATTATAATTGTAATTGAAGGCAAAACAAAGGTGCTGTATTTTAGGCGAGCAAGAGAGATGAAAATATATAGATTGATTGATAATACGTGGTTGAAATTTGAATAACTTGAAATTAAAAAATTTTCAAAAAATATATAAAAATTCTAGCAAGAAGCAAGAAAGCTAAGGATTGATTCTAATTTTTGTGGTTATAATTCAAATTGGTCCAAATCAATCTTCAGAATTTGGACCAATTTGAATTTATTGAATTTTCAAGAAATATATAAAAATTCTTAAATGAAACAAGAGAGCTAAAAATTTCGAATTTTTTGAGATTTTTGCTACATTTTTTGAATTTTGCGTGTGTTTTACTAAATTTATTGAATTTCTTCAGCTGTTTGTACCTTTCGAGATTTATATTAAGTTTTTCGGAATTTTCGAGATTTTTGCTTTTTTTTCATTATTTTGAGATTTATGCTAATTTTTTTGAATTTTTCGTGATTCATGCGAAATTTTTTTTAAACTTTCAATATTTTTGCTAAGTTTTTTCAATATTCCGAGATTTTATTGATTAATTCTTCATAAAAAAATATTAAAATTTTATGGAAATGATGACTTTTGAGAGTATTGAGAATGAATTTATATAATTGGGCATTTATAACTTAATTGGTTATTAGAAGAGCAACATAACTAGAAACTTCTGAATACTAAATGTTCTTGAAGATAACACGCTTTAGAATTTAATAAACTGTAATTCATGAAATCTTTCCCAAAAAACATAAATTTTCTTATCACTGACCCACTTAATAAAAAATTGGAAAAAGTTTACAACTTCAAGTGCTTCTAGTAAAAAATTTAAGTTTAGATATATTAATTCTAATCTCGTACTACTGCAACAAAGAAAAAACTACAGAAACCAAACAAAAACAACTTTGTACAAACTGCCAATATCGTTTGCCAGTAAAAGCACTGAAATCCTGAAAGTGCCAAGTTCAAGATTTAGAAATACGATAACATTATCTTGGCCATAACACACAATTAAAATCAAAACACAACATAATTAAACGTTACATAAATTATAAAATTTAATCGGTGATTCCATAATCTTAAATCTCAAACTTTGATGATTTAGTGGAAGAACTTGGAACTTTTTAACTATTGTGCTGTATACTTAAGGAATTAATACAGGTTTTAATATACGTAGTATAAACATGTTTACGCTGTAATTATGTAGCTAAGTTGATGAACACCTCTCCGCCTGATTACTTCACAATTGGCAGAAAAAAGTAATGATGCGACACGTGATGAAAGGCGCGTCCTTGCCGTGCTTACGTCCGCGATGCGACAACATAGCAGTGCGTTGATTATGCGTGCCGTGCCAAATTAAATTCGCCAAGAGCACACGTTCTATCTATATCCGTTTGGATTTGTCCAGCGTCGCGACGCCGGCATAAATAGCTACTACCTCGGATGAGAGCACGTACTACTTGGGATTACTAATATCCATTGGGATTGCGAATTTATTTGTTTTGTTATTTTATATTTACTTCTTTTATTATACTATACCAACTGTTCGTTTCATATGGTGTATAAAAAAACAATTATTTATTAATCCATCATTAAATGGTATCGTTAGATAGAGCAGGTAAAGACGAATATTTTATGTTTTTAGAATTATTTAATTGGAGCACGCGTTCAAGAGTTATTGTGGGTTAAAGATTAGAAGAATTGACCAATCGTCGTGTAGCGCGCGTAGTCTTCGTCGCCTCTTTCTTTGTGCGTCTTCGTAGCACCTAGCACGTAGCACGAGCGCGTAGTCCATTCTATTCACATTGTGATTGGTTAACTCGACGAATATTTAACCTCTTATAACTTTTTATTTAGACATCCAATCAAAAAATGGTAAAGAGATAAATTACTCAGCTTAAAAAATTCTATCTAATGGTGTTAATTTCAATTAATAATTTTTAAATATTCTATAAATTTATAAATTCATAAATTAATTAAAAAAAATAAATAAAAAATGAAGAAATTTTAACTCAACTTAGTATATATTCGTATTATAGTGTGTGAACTTTTCACACTTATCGTGACGTGTGTTGTTCGTTTTCGGATTTTCCGAGGTAGGTCATTGGCAAAGTGGATTCTGTCGTCATTGTAGCGTGCGATACAGCGCGCACGTTTGGCACGTGTCCCATTGCCACCGCACGACGCCGAGAAGTGTGTTACTCGCGCCAAGATCATCGCCATCGCTTAAAAACAGCTCATCCACTCGCATTTCAATTCCGCGCACACGCGCACTCGACCTGTTTGTAGCGACTACCAAGAGAATTCATAACACAGCGCGCGGAATCACAAAGCAAAATGCTGACAACACTATGACACTTCACAGTATAGAAGTAACGCTTTGATAAATGATTCAGGAATTCATAAATGAAGCTCAAAACCATCGGATATACATCAAAGCTACAGATAAAAGCTTCGAAAGAGATAAGAATCGGAGATTTAATTTAATCAATATAACAACTGATCTTGAAATATTTAACAGGCGTGTATTATTCACTGACTACATCTACATGTCGAAGGGTCAATCAATCATCGTTGCGAAGCAACATTGATTGATTGCAAATGCAATTATAATCAGCCACAAAGGTAATAATTGCGATTTCCTGTCTGAATTATGCATTTGTGGGGAATAATGCAATTTCCTGCGGCATTCGGCTCGTGTTAACTTCATGTAGTTTGCCACAAGTATGACTACATATTTGCATACCAATTATTTTGTTTCGTCTTCAAAATATCAACCAGAATAGATATATTTTGATTTATTGATAGCTATTATTATATTTTTTATTTGGATAATCGAAATTAGTACCATTAGATAGAGCTAATTAAAACGAGTAAATTATATTTTTACATTTGTTTAATAGGACGTCACACTAAAAAGTTATTACAGGTTAAAGTTTAGAAGAATTGACCAATCGTAACACGCGCCGTGTGGCGAGCGTGGCGACGCGCGTTGTCTTCTCCTCTTTCTTTGTGCGTTCCATTCGTAGTAGAGTGCTTACCATTCGCGCATTGTGATTGGTCAACGCTGAGAATTTTTAAACCTTTATAACTTTGTAATGCGGCGTTCAATCAAAAAACTGTAACAAGATATTTTACTCGTCTTGGTACGATCTATCTAATCATACTATTTCTGTGCGTATTTTAAACATTTATTGACATATTGACAGTGAAATTTTGTAAAAGGTAAAGTAAGTGCTTACCTGTGCGAATCAATTTAAACGTGACGGCATTGTGTCCCTTGAGCGGCTCGTTGTACCCAGGGTGCGAGAGCTCGCGCAGCGTCGCCGCATCATGGACGGCGGAGGCGGCCATCTTTGTCGGCGCCGCCGCCTCCGGATAGCGCGCCTCCTGCTGCGGACGACGTACGGATATACCAAATTCCGAGGTTCGCTTCAGACGTGGCGGTTCTGGTGCTTGTTTTCCGGGTAGTTTGGTCAGGAAGAATGTTTTCTTCTTAGTTGGGGACTTATCTGTAAATATAAACAATATAAATCATAGTTTCATTATTTTGACTTTTCACAGACGGTACAGAAACACAAAAAAATTAATCGTCTATGGAACACATAAAACACAAGTTGTTGGCTGAACCATTCACAGTTTATGGCAGTGCATCCATCCGCTTTACGATTTGTTTACATCGCCATCTCAGCCCAACAATCGACTGCATCGCAAATGACAGCGGCGGAAAGCCGCGTGTTTACGCGCGTTTTACGACTTTGGCTATTCGCTATTAATTTTCAGGATGTGCGCGCCGCTGCTATTTGCACAAAACGTACGAAGCGTTCGCGCAAAGTTTACAAGTTTGCGCCTGCACATGCGATGAATGCGCGTGGGGAATAAGTTGTGATCCGGTTGCTTTAATCGGGCGGCGAACGCTCGGTGGAAATGTCACTGACTGCGAGTGCAATTTACATTTACACGAGCTGGTCGCATGAAATCGAAGCGTATGCTTGGATTTGGGATATGAAACGCATTGATTGCATCCGGGTTAGTGGAGTATATTTATAAAAACAAAATGTGATAATGGTGCGGAAATTTGCTTCGAAAATTGAACTGAATTTATTATATTATATTATTTATCTCTGGATAATCTATATTTTTATACTGTGTTGAAAATATAACAAGGTACTCGTAATCCAATTATTTTTACAATACAGTAGGTTGTTATTTATGACTATAAATTTTTCCAATATAATTATTTTACTAATGTGTACATAGAGCGAAAAAAGACGAGTAAATTTTGTTTTTGCTATTTTTTTATAGGAAATAACATTGAAAAGTTAATGAAGATCAAAATTTTGTAAAATTGACCAATCACGAGCGCGTGTACCGGTGGTGCGCTTAGGTCTATGATACGCGCGTTGTCCTCGCCTCTCTCTTTGTGCGTATCATTCGTAGTACTCGCGTCTTCAGTCGACACTGCGCGAATTCTGATTGGGCAACACAAGTTATTTTCAACTATCTATAACTTGGTAATCTTAGGTCCAATTGGAAAACTGTAAAGATATTTTTACTCGTCTTGGCAAGGTCTATCCAGTGGTACATAATTATTATGAAACAATTTGCTAATGGCACAAATTGACTCTAAAATTGAATTTATTTTATAACTTTATTTACGTCAATAATTTCTGCCTCTATAAAAATAATAATCTATAGTTAAAAAAGTTAAAATAGTGAAAATAATACGTGATGATAATTTACTGTGATAATCATGATTTTGGAAATCGTAGTATTAGATAGAGCGAAAAAAGAGGAGTAAATTGTGTTTTTACTAGTTTTTGTTAGGAAGTAACACTAAAAAGTTATTGGAGGTTAAAATATTGTAAAATTGACCGATCACGCGCGCATGAGTCGGTGTGCGCTTAGGCCTGTGATACGCGCGTTGTCTTCGCCTCTCTCTTTGTGCTTATCATTCGTAGTACTAGCGCCTCCTTCTGTCGACACTGATTGGTCAACTCAACATATTTTGAACTCTCTAAACTTTTTAAGTTTAGCTCCAATTAAAAAACTGTAAAAAGATTTTTTACTCAGCAGAAATAAATAAATATATAAATAAGTAACCGAAAAGTTCAGTGCGCTAGAATTTTCCTCAATAACGTTCTAACATTTTACATACCACTAAATATCTAGTACACTTTATACACAGTGTAAGTAACTTTTAACATTATATATGCCCACATCTCATAAATATGTACTTATATTCACTCCCAAGTTTATAAACTCCTGCTGCGAAACATCTGAATAATTGCAAATATCGACGTCTCCGTCGGAGCGACGGAGTGGAAGACGTCAACTGCAACTCGACGAGCTTTCAAAATATTGTGATATTGTGTGATGAGAGCGTATATTATGTAGAATATAAAAATACTTTCAACCTTCCAACGTTCAAACGCTTCAAACACTTCAGGATGACATTTTCGAACCTTTGAGAATAAAATATCATTTTTCGATAGAAGTAGTAGGTAATTGAAATTCTAGCAATAATCTTATTGAGTTAAGAAAAACTTGTGGGTATTCACGCGTAGCAAATCCCCTTCGTATGGCAGGTATTAGTTTTTAAAATTAGCTCCGAGTCTAACTATATCTCAGTGTCAGTGCCGACTATAGAAGTCTGAAAATAGCATTTTACGTGAATTGCCCATTGTAGCAGCGGTTAAATATAGATGGGTATTAGATGGTATTAGATACTAAACGTTTTAGTGTAGTTTTACTTCCCAGAAGCGTAAAGCGGTATAGTTTAGTGTTATGCTAGCGCACTCTATGTTAATTCACTCGTCAGACGTTCACCTGGCGTTTGCGAGCGTAGTCTCGCCTCGTACTCCTCAGCAGCTGGTGATAAACAGACGGTAGATGGCTCTGGTAACGCGAAGAGTTCGTCGAAGTCCAGCGGCTGGCGCACGACAAACGGCGAAGGCGATCTGGGCACGGTCAGATTTTCCGGCTTGAGACACTTGTGTACCGGTAGGAAGTCCGAGTACGAAAGGCGTTTATCACGTTTATCAGCTTGTGGGAGGCTCACCGACGTGGGCGACTTCTTGAGGGCGGAGCCTTGTGGTGTGGGAGGGGCGAGCTTGCCAGACGTGTTCACATTGGTGGTCGGCGTGGAGGTGGGCGTGCTGGTGTTGCTGGCGCGTTTGGTCCGTTGCGGCGGGGCGGGCGGAGTGGGCGTCGGGGTGGGCGTGGACAGGGCGGAGCCTTGGCTGCACAGGCGCTGGCGGCGCTCTTGGACGGCTTGCTCGACCTGCAGCTGGATCTCGTGCGGGATGCCGGTGGCGGGGGTGGCGTCGGCGGACGTCGGGATGTATATCAGGCGACCGTAGGACAGATAAACTACTTCATCTGCCGGGAATATTACATACATGCTCCCTCGCGCGCACACATCGCGAACTAGCACGTCGTCGTCGCGCACCGCGTCGAAGGCGCGTCATCCGCATTTGCGTCGTGCGCACGCCGCGAACATCTTGCGTGTTAACTCGCGTGCATGTCGCTGCTGGAAACGGGCGACAGGTGGCGCGATGGGAACACAAGGGGCGGGGCTAACGAAACTTAAAAACACCTAGAAACAAAAGAGAATGATGTTAAAAGAAATATAATCTATGAAGCACTTATATAAACTATAACTATAAATTATAGAAATAATTAAATAATTGTAATATTTACAAAAGTTAAAAATATTATTAAGACATTATAATTTTTTTAACATATAATTTAGCAATACGGTAAATATCATGTAAAATATAATCCAATATAAAAATTGTAAGCTTTAAAATTCATAATAAAAAAGTTAGGAGTGAAAATACATGACACCTATCAATTCAGAACATCACGTAGAACTAATTCTATTGAAATCAACATCACGCTAAGTTTTTAACGTTTGACTCCCTCACAGTGTTATATTTTCAGTAATTTTACATTAACTTACAATATTATATTATAATACATGTATTTGGAGGTGCATAACTTAGGTACGATAAATCAACAGTTAATTCTGTTAAGTTATACTCATAGAAGATAAAATTCTTTATTCAATGATATATAACTTGATTAAATTACGATGTTTAATCATTAAGAAATTAATTAATGAAGTGGAGATAAATATCATTTAGAATTAAAGCAAATATGTTTTACTAAATTCGCTCTAAATTTTAAACTAAGTAAAATATTTAGTTAGCTTAATTTACTAAATTACTGCCAATTAAATTCTGCTTTTAGTGATGTACAAAATGATTAGTCAACTGTTGTTCTTCAGTAATTAATTCATAAAGTTGAAATTAGTATTACCGTGACATTCAAAATTTAACACGAACATGTTTTACTAAAAGCGCTGTTATTTTTAAACTAATTGTAAGTATGATATTTAAAAACATACTTACTAAATTACAGCCAATTAAATTCTGCGTTTAGAGATCTATAATGTGATTACGTGACTATTGTTAATCACTAAGTAATTAATTCATAAAATTGAAATTAGTATTCACGTGAAACTGAAAATTTAACACAAACGTATTTTACTAAAATCACAGTAACTTTTAAACAACATAAGAGTTTGACGTCGACTTTGTAACAAAATGATGATGATAAAATTTTGCTTTTAATGATACATAACATAATTATATTCAATACGAAGTTAATTAATGAAGTTGAGTTTAGTAAAATCATAAAAACCAAACGAGTTTCACTAAAAGCGCTGTCACTTTTATACAAAATAAACTAGTATCATCATGTTTTTTGTATATTAAAACCAATTAATTTTGTTTTTAATTATATAATAATAATATAGCTCTGTAGTATTGGATAATGATGATATACTTATCTTAGTAGTTATCTAATCCAATATTTTTATTTTTCTTTTAAC
>JAODVP010064263.1:0-14254 GCA_025400035.1 Tetradonia laticeps
TCATAGAAACTATAGGACACACTAGTGACTAGACAAACCCAGTTAAATACTGCAGTCTTACTATTAGAGCACACGGCCTAGTTTACCAGCGTCAGCGTCAATAATTCAGTTCGATCGCGGCATTGCAGCAGTGCGCGTCAATGTAGAGACTCTGGATCTACGCGCTCTATTCCTGTGACATCACTGCCCATCACACCACATCGGACAACCAATTCAGGAATTGATTATTCAAAACAAGCGCTAATTGTAATTACTATCGACGTAAGCAGTGCGACACACGCGTGGTATTTTTCATAGTAAGTCGTTGCGAGGAGTTAGAGTTCAAGTCGATTGTCTCTTGTTTTTGTTTACGTTCGCCGCGACGGTTATTAATTCTTGCTCGTGTTACCACACGGCCGCTTATTATTGTTTATTGGCCGCGTAAGTCGGTCGTTCGGCTGATTGACGAGATCAATTTGATCCGTGATTGAGACCACGGCGGTAGCGCACCGAATGGCTGCAGGCAGTTGAGTGCGGTGTCTCATCGCGTGCTTTTGTTGCAGATGCTTCAGCGCCAGCAGCAACATGAGTATTCGATTGTCCACAAGGAGAAGAGGAAGCTGCGGCGCGTCGGGGTCTCTACTGATAAGCGTCTTTTGCTGCTCGTTGATCGTGGCTGCCTCCGACGACGCTGTCACCAGTGCGCAGAGCGATGTTGTCGGCGATGTTTGGCCGAGATGTTTTCCAAACAATACGAGTGAGTATGGTAACATTAATATTATGCCGAACTTTATTTATTTAGATATCAACCGATTTTTTATTACGAAAGAAAATATTAAAAAATTATTTAATTTCTATAATCACACTGTACATACATAAAAAATTGCCACAGAAATTTCATCAGGCGGTCAAACTCACGCATGTTTACCTTAAGTTTATCTTTAATAGAAGATCATTTTTATTATTAAGATAATAATTGCTTGAATTTGAATCAGAAGTAAGTTTGGTTGCCTATATGTTTTTAGAACTGCCCGTTCAAAGACACTTCCTCGTCGACAACGTAACAGTGTTGACCCTGGAAATCTCCGACCGCATCACACACCAGCTCTTCACGCACATATTCCGGATTATTCTGCAAGAGAAGCTCGGATATGCGCAAGTCAAAATCGCTGAGTATCACGACTACGATGCAGGCGACATCACAGAGAGAATGGACTGTCTCTTCGAAGATAAGGAGGAAAATACATTACCGTGAGTTAAAAAGTAACAACATTTCATCTAATAGAATAGCAAAACCAAATAAGAACCTATTAAAGCTACGCGATTATAACATAACCTCACATATATGTATAACCCTCGTTAGTATTTTTCATATTTGGTATTAGTATCCTTAATATAAATTAATATTGTAACAGTAAAGTGCCCACGTCGATGATCAACGTCGCAGTGCCCGTCTCGCCGGACTTCACCGACGCGTCGCACTGCATCAAAGAGCTCGGCACGATCGCTCCGCCGGAATATTTCGGCTGGTTCATTCCCGTGCAGTACGGGCACCTCATCCGCAGTTGGGACTCGATCTGGTCGAATGACTCCATGAATCTTCCATGGAACTATTTTCGGAATGACAAATTTGCCAAGAGTTTCCAACTCAGTTCGGCGGATGAAAAATACCTCAAGGACAACAATTACATGTAAGTTGACGTTTTCTTTGCTTATTATAGAGAAATATATAAAATATATGTTCGCTTAGGGTTGAATGTAAGGATGACAAATGCTCAAACGGTAAATACATTCCTCCCTTGTGCAAAAACTACAACTGTGCGACGATAATCGCTCCTGACTTCAAGTCAACAAGCAGCGTCATCGAGCATATTCTGGAAATGCAAGTTTATATCAAGGTCATCTGGGTAGGACATAACATAGAAACTGTTGTGAACTACCTATCAATGCGTAATGCCAACACCGGATTTCTCATCATGACTTGGACTCCTAGTAATGTCGTGTTCAACATTGATCGTTTCTATTCCGTGGCGATGCAGCGATGCGACTACACCGGGCGACAAACACCCGGATGTTTCTATGAGAAGAAACGTTTGGCTAAATTCGCCTGGCAGGAGATTCAAAAAGGCAAAGAGAATCATATCTTCGACTTATTAGGATCTATGAATCTCTTAGACGGACAGTACAAGACTGTCATGGAGTTCTATAATCAGAATCACAAGAAAAACCGGGAAATCCACGAAATCGCCTGCGATTGGGTGAAGAACAACACGGATTTGATTAATAGAGACTGGTTGGAGAGGAGGGACGAAGTGAAAAAGATCAACATCGGTGGGATCTTCCCGATTACGGGCTCGGCGTATACAGGAACAGGTATAGTGAAAGGTGCACGGATGGCGGTGGATGCAGTCAACCGCGCGCAGATCCTCCCGCCTGATATGAAGCTGAATCTGCTGGTCGCTGATGGTGCGTGTCGAGCAGACAAGGTCATGAGGGCGTTTATTGACTACATCACGAATGATCAGTTCTCCAATCTCATTGGAGTGCTGGGGCCTGCGTGTAGTGACACGGTGGAGCCTCTGGCGGGGATTTCCAAGTATTACAAGACCATCACGATTAGTTACAGTGCGGAAGGCGGGCTGTTTTCGGATAGGGACAAGTATCCGTATTTCTTGCGGACCATCGGGGAGAATCAGCATTACAAGCATGTTTATTTGGAGTTTTTCAAGGCCTTGGGGTGGAAGCGAGTGGCGGCGTTGACTGAGGATGGGCAGAAGTATACGGAGTATATAAGTCACATGCAGAGTATGCTGGAGAATGAAGGGATTAAGTTTATTTCGAATGAGAAGTTTCCTAGGGAGAGGGATAAGGGTGCTATTACTAAGGTAGGCAATTTAATATACTTACTCATAAATATACATGTATAAATTTTGAAATTAATATAGCGCTTGGAAAAACTAAAACAAGACCACGCACGTATCATAATCGCGGATGTTTTTGACGAAATCGCCAGGGATGTGATGTGTGAAGCCTACAAATTGAAAATGACTGCGAAGGAAGGTTATGTGTGGTTTCTGCCGACTTGGCTGAATTATACATGGTATGATACGACGTATTTCAACCAGCATCTCAATGAGAGTGTGAATTGTACGACTGCTACTATGAAGGAGGCGATTAATGGATATTTCGCTATGGCGCACGCGTATTTTGGGAATGATGATGATTTAATGGAAGAGAATATTACCGTAAAAGAGTGGAGAGCTAAGTATAAGTTGGATAAACAGTCTAATTCAACATCGAATTATTCAGGATATGCGTACGACGCTGTTTGGGTGTATGCGTTTGCTCTGCAGAAGCTTCTGAAACAGGATCCAGAGGCGATTGACCAGTTACACTCGAGTAATAATACAAAGTAAGTATTTTTTGCTACTTTCGAAGAACTTATTACTACAAATATTACAGAACGTAGTGTAGTGTTTAAATTATCTAAACTACCTGAATTTAGAAAGTAATTTCATAATCTCTATTTGTTTATTTAGTAAGTTAGTGGAGATTATCAAACATCTCGACTTTAACGGCGTCTCCGGTCAAATCAAATTCCGAGGAGGCAACACCCGCTTCTCAGTCATCAACGTCATGCAATGGTATGACGGAAACACCCACATCGTAAGCCAATACTTCCCAAATATCTCCGACTCTGAAGGAAAAATAGTCGGAGGTAAAATGGCTCTGAACAAAGCTGCGATTGTCTGGCTGAGTAACTCACAACCAGCGGATGGTCCTCCAGCCGAACAGTGCCAACTGCATAAACTCGCCGATTTCCTAAACGTGTCCTGCCAGAACGCATTACTCATTACAAACTTAGTAAGCGTCTTCGTCTTTCTATTAATACTCAGCAGTGTGATCTACTTCTGCGTCAAGAGAAATTACGACAAGAAAATGTCATCTACAAACAAGTACATGAAGAGTTTAGGATTGGATCACTTACTGAGCAGTCCCTACACAGGTCTGGATGGCTGGGAAGTCCCCAAGGAAAACGTGGTGCTGAATAGAAAGTTGGGAGAAGGTGCGTTTGGTACTGTCCACGGGGGTGAAGCTCTTTTACAAGATATTGGATGGACTGGTGTTGCTGTAAAGACCTTGAAAACGGGGTCTACTACTGAAGAAAGACTGGATTTCCTCTCCGAAGCTGAGGTTATGAAGAGGTTCGATCATAAGAATATTGTAAAGCTTTTGGGGGTTTGTACAAAAGAGGAACCTGTGTATACCATTATGGAATTCATGCTTTATGGAGATTTGAAGACTTATTTACTGGGACGACGGCATTTGGTCAATTGCAATGAGGAATTGGATGATGTTTCATCGAAGCGGTTGACGAGTATGGCGTTGGATGTCGCTAGAGGGTTGAGTTATCTGGCGTCGTTGAAGTATGTGCATCGGGATATTGCATCTAGGAATTGTCTTATTAGCGAACAGAAGGTAGTGAAGTTGTGTGATTTTGGAATGACACGACCGGTTGCGAATTATTACAAGTTTAATCGCAAAGGAATGTTGCCTGTCAGGTGGATGGCTCCGGAAAGCTTGGCTTTGGGGGTTTTTACAACGGCGTCGGATGTGTGGAGTTATGGGGTGTTGTTGTATGAGATTATCACCTTTGGCAGTTTTCCTTATCAAGCTATGAGCAACAATGAAGTGTTGGAGTCTGTTAAGAATGGGCATAGTCTTTCGATTCCACATGGAGTTAAAGGACCACTGTAAGTTTTATTTATGATTACTTAATATTATGGCTCTATTACTATACATGATATTGAAATATTGTTTTTATAATTCGGTTTAGCAGTATGGATCTGCTCATATAATAACTTAGGACAATTAATGTCGACTTTCCCCAATTTCCCATTTCCTACGGAAGTGTCCGAATACACGAGTTTATCTAAATTTAGAATAAAAATCTGTGAAATTACATCCAAAAATGTAATTTCGATTTAAGCCTAAAATAAGCTCAAATTTAAAGAAGTTGTATATCAACATTTTTATAATTCCAGGGAAGCACTACTAACAAACTGTTGGAATCGTGACCCGAAAGACCGTCCACCAGCAACGGAGATCGTCGAATACCTCGCAGACAACCCTCGATTAATCCACCCCTGCCTAGACGTCCCCATCTCCTCCGTGCAAACTGAAGACTCCGGTCCGCTCGACATGAACATGGCCGACAATTTCCGCAAGTGTTCATCGTCCACCAGCTTCCGCAACCTGCCTATCGTCACCAATGACGTGGAACGCGCGGCCGGCGTGAATCACAGTAACCTGACACGACAGTACACACGCAGGTCTCTATCCGAGCCAGACCAGTGCGACAGCGGCATTTCGATTCAAATGGAGAATTGCTGTCCGAAAGCTCCGCTTCTACCCCCACGTTCGGACTCTATAACCGAAGTGCTCTCTGGCAACACGTCGCCCAAGCATTTACCAGCTGCGCCCTCTCCCGTCAAGCACGCGCGGGAAGTCGACGAGAATCGGCAGGATTACATGGCGTACGAGTACATCAACGGGCACGCGATTTCGAAAGTGTGAGTAAACGAGTAATCGTGGCGATGTTAGAGACTTTTCATTAGCACCACCGCCACGATTACGATATTTTCAAGGAGAATACGTGCCAAAAATAGAACTGTTGCTGACACAGGCGAAACTGATATATGCGAAACTTAATTTTCCAGTTCAATTGACACTTGGAAAATTTTAAACCTTAACGATAATTACTATTATTGATTATAATTATATTTTTCTATGAGCGTATAATGATATATACATATACCATTTTTAAACACTAGCGCATTCGATACGTAATTAATCCGCGAATAAGACTGCAACCTACCTATTAATATTTATGACATTGTTTTAAGGCTAAACTAAGTTAGAGTCCACAACAGAGTCGACTTAAAATTGACGTAAATCGTAAAAAATTGTAAGTTAATCATAAATAATCATAGGAATCATAAGAGAGTCGGGAATTATCGCGAGATATGTATATATTTTCCCTCATTTCCTAAGTTATTAAGTTATTACGGGAATAATTGTAAAAAATCACAATACTAAAGAATACGCGTAATGGAAGAACATGAATTTATTAGTTTTATTCTAGTTTACTTTAATTTGAAGCCAAAGATTTTATTTTAATGCCGAAACGCCGCAGGCCGTACGCGTTTGGTTAAATTATTCAACTACAATATAAGACAATATAAGGAAATAGGATAAATGCAACACATCTCAAACAACACGCATTACAACACCATCATTAACAAAATCAT
The DNA here is from genome assembly GCA_025400035.1 of Tetradonia laticeps. Lineage (NCBI taxonomy): Eukaryota > Metazoa > Arthropoda > Insecta > Coleoptera > Staphylinidae > Tetradonia > Tetradonia laticeps. Next base: position 6,291 of record JAODVP010064263.1, read on the forward strand.
CACGAAAATTATTTATTTCAAAGACTAACTCACTAAACTAACTTATTAGTAAGTGCATACTGCATGAACACTTTCGTGACGTAATTTCCTTTTCGGAAACGAATTGATTGTACTGTACATTTTCATGAGATACATGATTGCGTAAACAATATTCTAAAATATTGCAATTTTCCTTAAATAGCAAATATTAGGTGTAACAGTGGAACAATCATTAGCGAATTTTCATTACAATACAATTGTTTCACTACATATCTTAACATAACCTAACAAAATCATTGAGAGTGTAAGGTGACAGCCACTCTGGACAAAAATTTTATTTTATGTTAGGAACAATAGTGAACGCTTTCAATTTTTGTCAATGCATTTAAAACGTGTTGAAGTCCTTAAAATTACAGTCGATCCCGTTTATAACATAAATCTTGCACAGTAGTATGGGTTACGCTTACAATTAATTAGAGTGAAAATAGTAAAAATAATAAGAAAAATGTAATAAAAATATTTGGTATGGATTTAAGCCACAGGTAGAGAGGAGGGACTTTGACGGCAGCCATTTTGATGATACAGTCGTTAAATTTAAAGTAGGTACGTGATTTTCAAGGAATTTTTTATTTGCTTTTGATTATTATCGCGTATCTCAATAGAAAAAAGTTGAAGTCAAGTCAAGTGTTACCTGGAAACGCCTGATTAATTACATTAAAGTTAACTTAATCTAAATAAATTCTTAAAACACAAAATGGAACTAACCAAAAACAAGAAACATACAATATTTTAATAGGATTTAAAGAAATTGGACAAACAATATTAGTCACCTAATTCCATAAACATTACAATCAAAATTTGAAATCATCCAAAAAGACAAAATGGCTGCCTGCATATTGGCACGTAAAATTTAGATCCGCATACGTTGAAACACATTCTCCCCCTCTCTTTTTTTACTAATGAGGACAAGTGAGTCATTAATCATGTTTTATCATTAAATTCCTGATTTATTTTCTAAGTTTTTTTATAGTATTGGCTTAGTTTTGGCACTAACAGCAGTATTTATATACTTATAATATAATCCTCGATATCTGTCACACCCACACTTGGCACACTGGTTCTTGGTGTTAAAACAAATAAAAATACGAAAGGAGGGAATATTTATCTCTAACAGTTTTGGAAATATAGCTATGTAAAGTTTTTAAAAATTCGTAAAAAATCCAAAACTGCAAATATTAAAACCACCACTAAGTAAAGAAATGTCGAGGTTTTAGATGGGGTTTTTCGAAAAAGTACACAAATGAAAATTTTCAAAAAAATACCATATTTACCTAACAATTGTATAAATCTTCATGACTAAAAAATTATTTCTGTCAGAAGCATCACATGAGACGCGCTGCTTCTATCAGTAATTCATTTCTTTGCTCCGATTCCCATCATCATTCAACATTCATATTTGGCATGAAGACTAATACAAATGTCAAGTAAATATGGTATTTTTATGAAAATTTTCATTTATGTTCTTTTCCGTAAAATGCATATATAAATCTTTGATACACATTCATATTTGGCATGAAGATTAAAACAAATATGAAGTAAATATGTTTTTTTTAAATTTTCATTTATGTACTTATTCAAACCATCGTTATATATGTACCATAATTATGATTAAAACCTTTAATATTGTACATCCCTGTAAAAAGCAGGAAAGGAGCTACAAAATGACAGAATTCGCATATGGGTTCTTTAAAAATTTGCAGTTGATGTTTTCTCGCTTTTCGGAAACTTTACATAGCTATTGTTCCATAGCCATTGGAGATGAAAGTTACACTTTGCATTTTTATTTGTCTTAGGATCAACAATAAGTGTGCTAAATTTAATTCAAATAAGAATAGTTACGTTACGTTATAAACGGGTTCGAGTGTATATAAAGCATTGTATATTTCAAACAAAAGACATTTATTTGAATTTCAAGCTATTATTCACAATTCATCAAGTAATTCGATCGTCATCACCTCAAAAATCACATTATCAAAGTGGCATCTAGTCTGATTTACTTAGGTAATTAATTTATTAACGTTTAGTTAATTAGTACCGTCTCCATTACATAAATATGTAGTTAATTATGATAGTAAGGGATATAAAGGACCAAATAGCAACGTTTTGGTTAATATCAATCAGTTAATATTAATCAATCAACAAGTATTATTTTATATTCATTATTAGTCAGAATGCATCACATTTTACAATATTTACAAGCGCACCATGACTTGAAATAATTTATAATCCCACAAACATTAACAACGATTGAATCTTACGCATAAAAGCGTGCATATTATTTCTACTGTTCCTTATTTGTATAAAGTGTATGTTTAGATATAAGAGTTAAATAATTTGTAAGCTGTATTTATATTTATACTTGTGAATGTCACATCACGTCACATAAATTTCATGTAAAATGCATTATTTTAGGATAAGAATGTACATTTTGTTCCTGTATTGAATAATGAGTAATTGTGCGTGGCATTCGTCATAGAAAGCAATCATTTTTCACGTGTATATGAGAATATGAGAATGGCAAACATGAAAAGGAATTTGATTGTAGGCGAGTAGTGTACATAGCTAGTGACTATTTATATTTTTATTAAGCTGGCGTTGTGAACGCTTTGTGTAAACGAGAATGCTGAATGCAAATCGAGGCAAATCCAAACTTGTGTTGAATTTCTACTGGAAACCAAACCGAAGTTAACTTTGTTATGCTGGAATATTCATGATTAATGATAAGACATGCATTTAGTACCTGATTTACTGCGTCTGCGTATGTAAACTTTAGTAATGGTAGGTAAATTTAGTACATAAGTCAGAAACTGTGGAGTACAGTAATTAACTACATAATTGAAAAAGGAAAGAAGAAATTCAACAAAGTTTGTCTGAAATTTTTGATGATATGAATGACTGGAGTGATGTTTATTACATACATGTAACGCTTTATTCTATTTTTGTCCAAAAACTACGAGCAAAAATTTGTAATTTTTTATTTTCGATTTGTCAATGACTGAGGACGATTTTCATTAATAATCTACTAAACATGGACTTGCTGTAAGCGTCTGAGTAAACTACATAGTAAGATTTGTAATTGCAATGATTGTACACGGCATTAATGTTGTTTTATTTTTTTCTTTACTTTTAGTTTTCTTTACACAACAACTACATATTTGCAGGTCGTGGGAATGTTAGTTGTGGATTGCTTTGTGACATGCGCATCATCACTTAATTATTTATACAGTAATCATAGATCTTCATCGCGGCGTGTTAATAATTTAGCTTACTTCTGACGGGATACATTGGCTTGTGTTAGTTTGAAATTACTGGCCAAAAACAACTCGTATATTTATGTTACTGGTTACTATTGAGTTTGCTATGAACCAAGGTTTATATGTTGCTCAGTCTTGAAGTAAGTGACGCGATGGTTTTTTTCCCATAGGAAAAGTGTGGTATGGATGCTTTCGTAAGTACAATTTTCACATTAAAATATTGTAATATTCAATGATACCATTATTATAAAGCACAAAAAGAGGAGTATATTAAGTTGTTTCATTGTTTAGTGCAGTGATAATTACGAAAACACTTTAGAAATCTTAGAAAAAACTAAACATTTTCAAATTGTCTAGTAAAAATAAGCATGGATTTACTATAGGCAACTTCAGTGACATTATAACTAAAGTTACGTTGCCAAATCACGTATTGCTTAAACGTCAATTTTTATTTACTTTGCCATAGAAACTCCTCAGATCCGTTAGATATTACGTCAGAGCTGCAACATTGGCAATTGACCTTTAGGATTGGAAATTATTTCTCATACATCTATAATTTTAATATGTAATTAAGTTATTATAGGAAAAGAGATACTTGATGTCTATAAAGTAAATTCTATATTTAAGAGCATAATAAACTCAAAGACATTATACATAATTCATAAAAATTATTACACTTGAAATAATATAGGCACCCCAACATACAGTTCCCACCAATGAAAGCTACAACAGTTTCAATTAATTCAATTTCTTCATTAATATTTGATTAGAAAATACATCATAACACATAAATTATATACATTTCCATTTCAGACTTGTATTTATTAACATTGCTTGCCTCGGTTAGCATCGCTAGCATTAATTGTTGGCAGTATCTGTCAATAACAGCATTCGCGTACGATCATTTTTGACGTTCGTCGCGATAGTTTATTTCAAGGTTTCTGCTTGTAAACGTTTATAATAAACGCCTTAGCGCATTAATTACCCCAATTGCCTCCAACGATGATTTAATGGCTTGTACAACCAGTGCGTGTTGTGTTTTAGTGGCCCAAGGTACGCAAAAAATCGCATTACATTTTTTATCCAGCTATAACCTATAACTTCTTGTAAGCAGCTACAAGTTCTAATATTACATATCTTTCACATTACTAATAACTTGACACTGATCTAAAGTAGTCGTACACTGTAAATAAACATAATATAAACGCCACACATTTACGTGCAGGACTTAATCATGGCTGATGTTCTGGTGGTTGACTGGATTGAGGAGTTTGAAGCTCTCACAGAGAGTGAAATCAACACCTATGCAGGCGAATTGGAGCATAAAGATGAAGTGATTGATTCTTTACATGCTGTGTTTACTGATCCTTGTTATCAACGTGATACTGTAAGTAAGGACATATTCCATTCCTATTCTCTTGTGTTTTTGTGGATTTAAGCTCTGTACTTGTGATTTTAGATTTTAGACAAAGTCTGCAAACAATTACTGACTTTCTATAGGTCAGGAGACAACAACTTGAGCAAGTTTGCGATACAGTTTGTTCCTGACTTAGCTTATTTGCATTTGAGTGCTAGGAAAAGCTATCCTGCTGTGATTGAAACTCTGATTGTCAGTTTCTATAACTTGGAAGTGGTGGATTCGAAGTTGCAACCTAAAGTGAAATCGTTCCGAGTGCCCAGTATCGCTCAATCATCGTTGTATCATGATTCGTCAACCTTGGACCCTGCATTTATTGCTGAGAACTCGCTCAGGAGATATGAAGAGTGCAACACGAAGCTTGTGAATTGGGGGCCACTACCGCAAGTTGATTCGTTGAATGCGCAAAATCGACAGAGGGTTATTACAGCGTTGATTTTTATTTACAATCAGCAAATTAGCAATGTTGGTGTGAGTGGATTAGAACACACTTGTAGGATTATATCTAGGTGAGTTGTATTTATTTTAATATACAAAAATGATGAAGATCGAGATGTCAAGCCCGAGTTTCAGGGTTGGGCAAATGCTTTCATAATTTAAAACTGAGTTTATAAAAGCATATTTCGGGATACAGAGAAAATTTGAAAATGTTTATATTTTCAGACATTTCACCTTTTTCAAATTGCCCTTAGGAAATCTTTCTTGTAAGACTGAAAATTAACAATTGGCCTGAAATTAACAACCTTTTTCTTCTTCCCTTCTTGGGACTAGAATATTCATCCAATATGTTCGATTGTTACCGATTATCTCGAAGTAAACCCCGCCAAATTTAAATATCTCATAGAAATTTTGTGTTTGTATATAAAAATAAATGCTAAATTTAATAAATTGAATGTTTAGGTTATTAACCCAAGGTTTCCAATTTGGTGGTAACCGTACATCAACCGACAGTGACAATTTACAACACAGCTCCTGCCCGAGGGTACCAGTATCTAGTCAACTGATGTTAGAATTTACACATACTGTGTATCACTCCCTGGAGAGAGAAGCAAGTGGCGTCACGCAAACTCTACATGACATAATCCAACGCGCATCTTATGAAACCCTCACTGATGTGCTCCTAGTAGCACATGCAGTGACCAATCTCCTTCAACGAGCGCCAACGCCCAATATGCCTTCCAAGCTGGCGAATAAGCCTATTAACAAGTCTATGATTACCAACGCGTCGTTCCGGACGAAAAAGCTTCCAGGTAATTCACTCGCATTTATGTTTAAACGTCCTTTACATATCCTAATTAACCTATCCTCGTACATCCCAAAAGATGATGTCAAGCGCCGCTCCACCACACGTAGGAAAAGTTCAAGTAAAACGAAAAAAAGCGCAATTTGGGATCAATTAAATCTAAAGTCAAGAGAGTGAATCCTTGGTTTTTGTTTGCATTATCGTGCATAATTGAATAAACCCGGTATGATGTTATAATGTTCCTTGTTTAGAAACATTAGTATGTAAATATCGAACTAATATGGATTTATGTTAAAACAGACGATATTCCAATCCAAGAGGATGAAGGAGGTGCAGGTGATGCCAGTCTAGACTCCATTGTCGAAGAAGGCGGTACTGAATCATCAGACAAGAAAGGATTCCGTGGGCGGTCCGGCAGCGCATTGAAACATCTGCCGAAGTTGCCTGGGCTCGGTAAGAAACCCAAACTGAAAAACTCCCCGACGCCGCCACGACACTCGTTGGAAGACACGCCATCTATCGAGATTCGTATGAATACGCAGGTGTCAGCGACGGCCGCGGGTGATCAGGTGTCGCTAGTCGCTAGCAACAGTAATGGTAGCATGCAAAATGAGCTCAGTCATAATACTGTTCATGTAAGTACAGTATGAGTTAATTAATGTAATTAATTGATTGTATATTCAACAAAAGACTAACAAATGGCTCATATAACGAACGCCATCTTGCGTTTAATGGTATAAACTACACTGTACTATGTAATATAGTTCATAGCATTGGTGGATAGGCGAGTTTAGGGTAGTTTAGAGGGTTGTATGTATTTATACATTCCATGAGTAGATGTAGTGCATTTTTGTATGTTAGATTTCTTCACGAACATAAGCAATTGCAACTTTGACTGTTAAATGGTTGCATAATCAAGGACAAAATTTATAATATATACATATTTACTGAATGTACGTAATATTATATAACAATTATAATTATACTACTGTTTAGTATATCAACTAAACTTGGGTATAAGTTATATTAAACGTTTGGTCAATATAAGCGGTGTCATAATAACATGTTAATACATCTAATATTGTATTTACGCCATGAAAATCCAATGTGTTTGAAAAATGTTTATAGTTGTATAATAATCTGAGAGCTAAAAGGATCACTTTTTGATCTAGTCACATTATTTAGAAAAGAATTTAATTTATTTTATCCAAGAAGTAACAGAATAGCTGTTTGTGAATTTGAAGAGTCGAGACACTCTGTAAACCACACAAAATTAGCGATTATGTCACATGTGAAAAGGATTAAGGACCGATCATTGCCGGTATTTCGCCAAATTGCCGAACTTAGCCGAAGTAAACCGCGCCAAATTTGAATGTTTCCTTCGGTTATGTAACCAATGAAGTGACAAACGGAAATATTCTACTGATCTTAAACTAAGTGAAACTTTAAATAATCAACGTAATTTTTATTTAGGCAAATACTCTACATCTTCATAGCCTCCATTATTAACAGCATAGTAACAAATTACTCATGTAGCAATATTTTTGAGTTCTTTTTGAAGCAGAAAATGATTCTTTTAGTTCTCAACTAATATTAAAGGCGTTAAATTATGAAATCATTGACTTTGGCGCAATAACAAGTAAATTTTATACAATGTGTTCGTGTAAGAATAGCATGAGATGTATTCATATTCCATATATTCTCTACTGTATTAATTATATAGTAATTATGAGAAAATTATTCTGTAATAACTGTTACTGAGTCCTTGTTTATATACTGTATATAAATAAGTTCCCGTTTCATGTACATACTGTTATAACTATTAACTATATGTGTACAATTCTATATGTATATAATATTTATTGGTGTGTATACAGGGAGATGAGCGTATAGTGGACAAAAACTCAATATTATTAAAAAGTAAACACTCAAAATCCAACTTAAATTATTATTTTAATTAATATTAAGATTGAAAGTAGTTTTGGAACTGATTTTAACATTATAATTATGA